>PVIR01016577.1:0-36383 GCA_004026965.1 Petromus typicus | reverse complement strand
ATAAGAAGTCAGTGGATGGGCTCAAAGTGAGGGACATTATACAAAAGCAAAAGATGTGAACTCTTTCTCAAATGTCAAAGACTGGAAAGACAGGAAAACTCAGAGCAAAGGAGATGTGATGATCAAGACAACTAAATGCAACATGTGTCTATGACCTGGACGTTGCTTCTGAAAGAAAAACCAATATTGCTAGAATAGCTGGGTTTTGTGGACTAGAGGGTAGTTAGTTGACTTGGTCAGCTGAGTGGTAATGATGCATTAAAGTATTATTGTTTTAAGGGAAATACAGGTCACAGTGTTTAGGAGTAGTGAGGCCTCATGTTAGAGGCTTATTTCAAATGCTGACAGTTGGAAATTCAGGGTGAAAAGTACTATAAAAATTGCTTTATTGTACTTGGAACCTTTCCTTACATGTGAAATTATTTTAAACAGAGTACTATGTAAAGCTGCAAAAAGAAATCAGCAATGTGTCATATTGAAAAAAGAAAAACTTGATACTGAGATACAGTTAGTAGTCCCTAAGGGTCAAGGCACAAACCACTCAATGATATCTGTATGTCTTCCTGGCTTTGTTCAACTCCACAGTCATAATCTGTTTTCCACACCCTGTTTTAGTTACTAGCAATAATACCACTCTTTCCTTCTCTCACTTCCACTAGTAAGTGAGAGCCCAACCTGCCTGGGTACAAGCCAGTCAGAGTTACCAAAGGAATGTTTAGGGGGGTAGAACACAAGATGTTTTAGGTTTCTTTTACTGGCATAGTATTTCATAGCTTCTCAGTACAATTCTACCCTGAAGCAGAAATTGAGTAGGAATATGAAAATGGAAGTAACACACTCAAGGAATCTGGAGAACAAATGTAATACTCAGATGACATGAGGATCATGACAGACCACAAACTCAAAAAAAAAAAAAAAAACAGAAATGACAGCAGGTGTCACAGATGCAGCCCTGGACCATCTTTCTATCATTCACAAGTATCACCTACCACTTGCATAAACACTTAGTTAGGCTGCTATTTACCCCAAAAGTTTTGTCAATGAGACTCTCCTAGAATTCTACAGATGGCTCTCACAGGTATAACTTAGGTTTGGAGACTTCTGTTTCACTGGAGGAGTAATAAAGGCTAGGAAGAATCTTCTTCCTTCTGTCAAATTCTATCCTCAGTAACTTAATCATCAGATTAAACACTTTAAGAATCATTCATGTCATAAATCTGTAATACAGTTGTGAACATGATTCTAAAGAAGACAATATTTAAGAGTTAATTTTTTTGGTTCCTTTCACATTTAAAAATTACCATTTCACAAAGATTTACTAAATTCTTACCATACCCTGATCACCATATAAATAAAAAGCAAGTCCAAGGAAACAGACTTATATACTAACATATTTCATAAAAAGGATATATGATGTTAAATTGTTCACCATTTCTGAACTTAACAAATGAAGTCAGTGCTTATATTTTCAACTTATTTTATTCTCCTTTAAAGTTAGCAATAAAATTACTTTAAACACATACTAGCTATACATGTCATGTCAATATATAAAGCCAAGTGTGATCCATAACTTCCATTGTAAGTTTTTATAACTCCCAGCAACAACATCAAAAACTCAGAAACACTGTTGGTATGCCTAGCAGTTAAGAAATCCAGAGCTAATTAATCAAAATTCTAGGAATCAGATTCAGAGTTTTTTAAGAGTTCTATACACAACTTTGATACACAACAATGTTTGAGAAACTCTGGCTCAAATAACTGCCACTACTTCTAACAAAAGTGACCTTAACACAATGCTAGTTTGCAAAATAAAAATCAGAGTTTTTCTGTGAAATTTGTAAGAAGGCTGATGAGTTCATTTGAGTACGATTAAACTGCTTTCCTCTACTATGGGCTATGGACAGTGAGGAACATAAACGTTTGCTGTGACACCCATTATTAATGCTCTCCCTTTCCAAAGCCAGTCCCTTTGACCTCTGTTTATCCCAGTTTGTCTTCTATATGAGTTTATAGTTACTCGTTATTATGTGCAATTACATCATGCTGAGTATGAGGACACCCCACAAGCTGTTAGCTGTATTAACTTAATAATAGATTTCAGGGTGTGATTTCCAATTAATTTCATTTTCCATATGCACATGCAGCTCCATGGGATGCCAAAATTATAGAGTAGCCATATGGTGCCTCATAAGTAACAATTAAAACTAATTTTCTATTCTTTGACACTAAAAAAAAGTCATACAGTTTAAATGCCAGAGAGAAAATTGAAACTTCAATAGCATCTGTAGCTCTCCAGAAAGGTGTCCCACTTTCCCCACTTGTGGGACACAGTCAGGCCGCATGAACTGACAGAGGCTGGGCAAGGACTGTGGTCCTGCCAGGCTGTTAGCACATTTATTCACTCTCTGCTATCAACCCTGGTAGAAGGAATGTCTAGGAGAAACTAAGAGAAAGGGATGATTTTTTATCATTTTTCAGTCAGCTTCTTTGCAAGGAATGGCTTTGTTTCCTTTAGAAACCCATGGCTTATAAGAAAGTTTCCTACTGCTTCATTTTCAAAAGGCAATGTGTATCTAGATCAACAGGACAAAACACAGAAAACCAGGCAAGTCCACTACAAGCAAGTGACGCCATCCAGGCAGTATCAGTAACGGTTCTGGGTTGGGGAGAGAGGCACTATTCCTAGACACCCAAGCTGGCATGCAACTGGACAGAAGGAACCTCTATACTTTTCAGAGGGGATAATTTTATCAATTTCCAAGGGTACAATTGTGTCAGACTTATCAGCTGAAAGACTGAAAAATAAAACAGCTCCACACTCAATTCAGGTACCTACTATAACAGAAAATAAAAATCCTTAATTCATCTAGTCTTTCACAACTTTTAACTAAAGTTTATCAAGTTCTTAAAGTGGGACCAAACAATATCGTAGTGTAGACTGCCCCCAAAGAACACTTTGTTCTAATCTCACTATTTTGCCTTTTAGGATGACTTGCCCCTGCCACTCATTTATGTGACTGGGACATAGAGAGCCATGACTATGATGGGCAGAACAAAGGAGAGAGATTTCTGCAGATTCAAGAATGAAGAATAAGAAACCACTTGTAAGTTATCAGAGGTAAATCTTTGCGAATCAACATCAGAAATCTCATTAGTAAAACGATGGCACACAGGATTTTTAGGGCAGTGAAACTTACTCTGAATGACACTATCATGGCAGACACATGGCTGATGTACAAAACTGAGTCTAAGCTCTAGTGTAAAGTGCGAACACTGGCTAATGCTGATATGGCAACGCAGGTCGATCAGTTGTCAGAAATGAATTACTTTGGTGAGAATACTGATAATTGGGAAGGTTATGACCTTATCACCATAATGGATATCTGGAAATTCTGTGAGTTTGCCTCTCCGTTTTGCTATGAACCCAAAACTATTCTAAAAAAAAAAAAAAAAGTCTCTTAAAAATAATATATATTTGTGTACATATATATATAATTGTATTATATTATATATTATTATATTATATATATTTGAATGCATACATTAATATATATGCACCACACAGTGATACTGTGAACAATTTGCTTGAAAAATAAAACTATTTGGCAAAATTTTGTTTCTGTCTACATCAGGTGACATGGCCATCATTCCTGCACAAACACAAATGTGGTCATCTTTTCCAAAATTATGGAATGACTTGAGGTCATGATCAGACAAGAACCAAATCAAAATCAATGGTTAGATTTAACGTTGGCCTTATGGAAAAATGTGATTAATTTCTCACCCAACTGGGCTTGCAACCAAAATCACTGAAAGTAACAAGTTCATGAACCAAACAAAGTACACTTGCATATATACACAAATATATTTATATATTCTATATCATATATATTAATAAAGGTAATTATATATGAAACACATACTTTTTCAAACAATTTTATGAATTGAATTATGTGCCTGCTCCAAAAATTCATTCAATGAAATCCTAAAAGCCAGTAAATCAGAATGTCACTAATTCTTAGATTGCTTCATTCTTTAAAAAGCAGTCAATAAGGTGGGCCTTATTCCAATATGATGATGATATTACAAAAAGGGGGAATTTGGACAGACATTCACACAGGGAGGACATTACATGAAGATGAAGGCAGAGACCAAGCAGGTGCTTCTGAAGGGTAAGAGAAGCCACACACTACCTAAAACCACCAGAAGCAAGGACAGGGCATGAAGCTGCTTCTTTCTCACAGACCTTGAAAGGATCAATCCTACCATCACTTTGATCTAGGATTTCTAGCCTCCAGAATCCTGCTACAATGAGTGTCTGTTATGGAAGTCACCAGGTTCCAGTGCTTCCTTATGAGAACCCAAGGAAACAACAGTCCATGTCATGTCCACTGGGTTCAAACTCTGACACCACAGCTCATTATTAGTTCTCTGACCCCGGGCAAGAGATCCTCTTAAACAGAGTTTCTCTCCCAAGGAACCAGGCCAATAACACTGCCCTCCTCGGCAACTTGGAGACAGTCAAATTAGACACTGTGCACAAAGCACCATGTCCACGTCTTGGCACATTGGGAGGTATGCCAAACCTGCAAGGCTCTGCCATCATTCCCCTGTCCCGAGGGCACACTCCACTAGCCCACTAGCTTTGATAGCCCGCAGGGACTTCTTACCATTCTCCCACACTCACTACACAGCGATTCTCAATGGGGCTCTAGCCTACATCTTGAAACACCAAATTCTCTTTTTCCTTCAGGTTGCAAAACTGCCCATACAAGAATTTCTGCCTATCCTGAAGGGTCCTGGATGTCTCATTCTACTCCACTGTATTTCTTCCTTCCTAATTCACACACCCCCCCAAGCAAATATAAAACATACAACAAACACAAATTCTTCAAGGTAATAGTAATGTGATTATATACTTTGCATCTGAACAATTTGGCTTTTGACCCTGCCTAATGCTTAAAAACTATTTTTTTTTTTTTTTTAGACAGTCTTGCTTTGTAGTTCAGGATGGCCCTGAGATCACTACGTAGCCCAGGACAGACTCGAACTCACAGCAATTCTCTTGCCTCTGCCTCCCAAGTGCTGAGATTATAGGCGTGAGCCACCATACCCAGCATAGGAGTATGTGGTACTGACTACTGGTGGGCTTCAGTCCCCATGCCCAGCACCATTGTCTGTGGTTACTGGTGATCAAACTCAGGACCACGCACTTGCCAGCAGACGCTGGAACCATTGAGCTAAATCCTCAGTCCTTAAAAGCAACTGTAACGGTTTTTGGTAGGTGACAGTTAATACACACAAGTACTAACCTGAAGTGGAGACCAGTGTCTTTTGTTTTCTTGGATTAATTTGCAAGTAATGCTGCCAACATTAAGACAACATTGTGTATGTGGCATTTCACACAAAGCAAATATTTAAAAGTCCTCAACAAATACAAAAAAATTACTCATCTGGCAAAAGAGTAACACAGACTTAGCAGCCCTAGCATCTTATCTGTTTTGCTTAATAACCATGCAAACAAAAACAAGCTAGGGATTAAGTGTATCTTACAGAGTCCAGCAAAAACATGTGTCTGGAAAAACAGATGTTTGGCCAAATACATCCCTCCTCAATATTTGGATACTCACTCCTTGGTTTCCTCTTTCTTCCTATTTACTTCCTCTCTCAGTTCTTGGATTGTTTAACTTTTCAGTGGTGCATACCCAACCTTCAAGCTGTGCATTTAAGTTGCCACACTATACTTATACTTACTACACATTCAGAAGAGCTTGTACAAATACATGCTTGGCAGTTTACAGTCAGAGGTTTTAAAAGCCCAAAATGTCATTTCAAAGGTTGCTCCTCTCTCAGTCACCCATGAGCCCTTCAGATAACAAAGGGAAATCTACAGCTTTGGCCAGAACATATGGTTTCCATCCAGAGTTTGGCTCCTTTTCCTGTCCTCACTTCCCCCCAACTCTCTTTTGTATTTTTGTTGAGGGAGAATGTAACAGGTAGCTTCAGGGCAAGAAGCAGTCGGGCCGGGCATGGTGACTCACGCCTGTCATCCCAGCACTCGGGAGGCAGAAGCAGGATTGCTAGGTTCAAGACTAACCTGGGTTACACAGGGCCAGCCTGAAACTACAAAACGAGACCCTGTCTCAAAAAAAACTAAAAAAAAAATTTTAAAACTAGCCAGGAGATTCAGCTCCTACTAACCCCCACACACAAAGAAACAATGTGATGCTAAGTCAAGAGAATGTAAAGCTACATAAAATGCTTACCACCAACTTCCTTGTCTATATGAAAGAAGCAGTATCTGTCACCTTTTATAGCTGATTGAGAAATTAAATGAGCTCCTTAATTTTATGAACTGCCTCAAGACAACACCTGGTAAATAATGCTCAGCAGATTGGCTTCCTCCCATTATTATTACAGTATTAACATTTGCTTTATTTTCTTTTTTCTTTTTTCTTATTTTTGAGTACTAAGGATTGGATTCACAGAATTCTAAATTACATCCCCACTCTTTCATTTTATTTTGAGACAGGAAGTCATTAATTCCCAGGGGGGCCTTGAATTTGTATCTTCATGCTCAGTCTCTCAGGAGCGGGAATTACAGATGTGCACCACCATACCTGACAATTTAAATTTCCCTTATTAAGGCTAAAAAGTCATACAAAGGTGAATGCTTATATTTTCATATTACTATTTCTAAAATGTGTGATTATACAATTTATACTTTATAATTTAATAAAGTGATTCTATTTTTACCTTAATTATAACACATAATATTTTATTTTTAACTTAGTTTATTTATAATTACCACTTATATACTACATGTAATGAATTCACAAAAAATGTTTTCCAAAAACTGCCCTATACTACAAAACACTATTGAAAATGTTTGGATTTTCCCAGCTTGAATTCGAAGTCACTGTTTTAAAGGAGAGTTTTTGGAATTCTCCAAGTGCCATGGAAAGAGAAGCGGAGTGGGTAGTGTAAGGAGAACTGAGCCACTTGCTAGGACAGCAAGCAAGGCACACACATATTAAATGCCCTACTGTTGCTTTCCCTGTTTCGGCCCTTGGGATAACAGAGGTCAGACTTAACAGGAACAGTGGAGAGATGGGCTCAGCCAGGATGCTTGTGGAAATATGGTTACAGCCATGCCCTGGGATGCTCTGAAATGTATAAGAAGAATGGAGACATTCTCTGCATGCTAATCTCTAAGCCACTGCTGAGTAAAAAATAGCAGAACACAGAAGGAAAAGGACAGATCGCTACCCAGAAACTAAGCAGGCACCATCCAACTCCTTCACTGACCTGCATCTGGACAGCGAGCAGCACCAGCAAAGGAGGAAAGCATCAGCTCTTCCTGACACTCTGTACCAATTAAACGCTCTCTACTGAGGAGTAGAGAAGAGGAATAACAGAGGAAAGCATCTAGATCATTCATAATTTTCCTTCTAGAAAAACAAATGTATTCACAATAACAACTATAGTCTGATCCCACCAACATACTCTCCTCAACGTAAACAGGGAGGACCATGGCTCCAGAGGAAAAGAGGTAACACTGCCTCCAGTGTTGACAGGTGTAGCTGGTGGGTAGGACTGATAGGGCTTCTTAATAATGCTTTTTTTTTACTCACTCCAATTTTTAGTTCACATTTGAACTTGATTTGGATTTTTAGCAACTTACAATACAGTTTACTTTTGCAGGGAAGAAACATGTTGATGTGGCATGCTGCATTAGGTAAACAAATGCCGTAAGAATCACTATAATGGGCAAGAGTTGCCAAATCAAAACTCCTCCCACGGACACTGTATCCTTGTCTTGCTCATCTATCCTTGTGTTGCTCATCTATAACCCACACAGAACTTGAAATATTATTGCTTAAACAGAAAAGAATGGTAATTTTTTCTGAGGTAATCAATGTAAGTATATCCTGCTTTTTGCAATCCTCTAGGAAAATTCTTTCTTTTCAGTGAAAATAAAATGCAACTAGTATTCTAACACTACTTCAGTTCTCACTATCTGTGCATTTATTTTGCTGTTGTCAAAATATATTAACATATATAATAAAATATATATATAAGGTTTTCAAATTATGGCATTTAAAATTCAAAAGTTCCTCTTTAAGACCTAGTGGAATTAGTAAACCTTACATCATAAAAAATTTTGGCATGAATACACTTATTATACATGTGCCATGTGCTATGTGCCAGTGACTGGGTTAGGTGCTCAGGACATAGAACAAAATAAATAAAATCCTTTATTTCACTGGGCTTATGTCTAACGGTCAAAAGTTATTCCATAAATAATTTCATAAAGTTTAATATAGCCATATATACTGTATATACTTCATGGTTTATGAAGTTAACAGCAATAAAATTCTACTAAGTATAATTTTCTTTTTAAGAGATGTACTATAGGATATGTTGGGCATATCTGCGTGAAAACTAGTTATTTTATGACTTCAGTCTTACTCCAATTATGTAACCCAATATTAGCTATTAAAATACAAGTGCTTTAGAAAAATGAAAGAAATACATTTTGCTAGTCACTGACTCAAGTCCACAACATACAAACAAATATCCTTAGACTTTGGAGTACAAGTCTGCCCCCGAGAAGCCTTCCTGACTCCCTAGGAAAAGTTCATCACCGATTTTGTAACTATAATAATTTGTCAGAATTTCTGCGATTGTGTTGACCACACTATACTAGAGTTACCTGTTCCCCTCTTTAAATGCAAGCTTCTCAGTTCCTTCACTACGCGTCTTGAGCCCCCTCTGCAGTGCCTCGCACACGCAGTCACACCAACCTGGAGTTTGCCAAATACAGAGCTTGAATTGAATGTGAGAGGCAAATGTCACTCAAAATGCTCCCAGTTCCATAAGATATATTCACTATGTTTCAAGGAGAAATATTTGAAAATTTGAGTTCATCTCAGCTGTCCATCTATCTGAAAAAGCCTTCCTTCTACTTCCTGGCTTTGATTTAGTGAGACACACTGTATTCAGGGACTGCAGTGGTAACCTGAATCAGTCAGACAGAGGTCATGGCACAGTGGGAGGAATCACACACCTGTCCACTAAACACCAAATTTTGCATTCGAGGACAAGGATCTGCAGTAAGATATGGAAGCATCTGGTGGGTGATAAGCCCTTTTTATAAATCCTTTGGTTCTCTGAACATAGTGAATATTCCAGTGTGTCTCTGACCTTACATAGTTATCCTCAGGTAGTAAAAGGAAGGTAAAAATCTTTTATGAAGAAAATAGTTAAGTAAGTTTTAACTCTTCAAATGACAGAACTTAATACAATCATAAGTACATCTGGAAGAACATGTAACAACATGTAAAAATACCAATATGTTAATGTAAATTTAAAAAAAACTATAAAATACATGAGCTCAATTTTGAGAAATAAATCTACATGAAAATAGTTTATATATATATTATATATATTTAAATATATATTTTTATATATATATTCTCACATAGGAAAAAATAAGAGATTAGCTAAATTATTATCTCTAAGACAAATGATTTTTAACCTTCATTATAATCTCTACTATTTTTTTACTATTGTCATTAATTATTTAGAGATCCTGATATTATTGCACACATTTTTATTTCAATAAGGAAAAAAGATTTCTTCACCAGATTTTGACACACTGTATAAAATAGTAATTCTACTTTTTTCTACTAATGTACATCTTATTTTATAATTATATCATATTCATTAATAATACACATATTAGAAGTAAAAATGAGACATTATGTTTCTCTCCAGAGTGAACAAAATGAACTTTAAAGAAATGTAAGATATAATTACCTAGTAGAGTAAAAATTAATAATTATCTATAATTATGGATTTCTCCCACTGTATGTTTTTATGCTTCATGACTGCAATAATTTTAAACTCTGGAAGCAAGGGAAATGCCAATGGAATTTTAGGGAAGATTTCTAAACATACAGTAGCACTGCATTTTAACATAGAAGGCCTACATCATCAATTTACAGAGGGAAAATATAATAGGGAAACATTGTGGCAACATTTCTATTCAAGTAATTCTTTCTTCTCCTTTCCAGAAGAAAACTAGGCTCTTTTTAATTTACTCTGTTTGGAAAGAGCGACGTAAAGTCCATGGAGAAGTGGAGCCCAAGCGAAAGGACACACCTGGAGCTTGCAGACCACCAGGTTTTCACTTCGATCTCTCCTGCACTCAAAAAACCTACAATTGATTTTTCCCAGTTGAACCAAAGTAGAAGACAATGTTTTATTAAAAGACTCTTCATTCCCTACCATAAACTATTATACAAAGAAAACCTGCCTTTTCACTCTTGTGAACATGTTTTCAAAACTATTAGTCTGAAATTGATTCAACTGTATAAAACTCTGAAAAGGGAGAGACAGAAAAGATGACAAGTGCAAGGCTGCCTGAGCACAAGATAAAGAGGTGTGCTGAGGCTCTCAGAGATGGCCGCACAAATTAAACCTCCCTCGTCAAGATGGAAAAGAGACCTGTGTGCAGTAATTTATGACAGAGACCACACAGCAAGAGAACTGTGGGACTGTTTCATGGAACTTATTCAAATCTTTTAAAAGATCACTGTTTAAATGTACTTAAGAAAAGGGTATTCATGGTATAAAAGATCAGGAAGAATCTGAAAGAATTCTTCCAAAAGAATCCGAAACAAAGAGGGGCTCAGTTTTTCTGCCACCTGGAGAGGCACAGCTGGCTGTACATCTGAGAATCACTTAGATGGCTGAAGTAGCAAAATAAACACAGGATGGAAAAAAGCACTAAAAATTATTAAGATTCCTTGGGCCTATATAAGTCTGATATTCCACAGCAACATAGGGAGAGAAAAATGACAGGAGATAAAAAGGGAGAAAAGAAACACTTTTCAGCTTAGTCTTAAAGAAAACTTGACTTCTATGTTAAAGAAAATCTGCAAAGATTTCCTGAACATAAGTTGTGAACCACAAATTTGCCTTGCCTCAGCAAGCTTTTCAAAACTAAATACTGAAAGTACTAAAAACAAATTTAGAGTATGGGAAATAATTCCTAAACTGGAGCTAAGAAGATCATAGTTAGAAGTGTACCGGGAATACCTTTAGGAAAGATGATCAGATTGCTGAGTTTCTGATTATGATTGCTGGTCCCATCCTATCTAGAGCCTGATGTTCTCAAGCTTACCGAAGTAAGGGCATTCATTCTTTCATTTTGTAATTCATTGATTTGATAATTTCTTACAAGATATGAGACAAACAAAAATCTTGAAAATACCCAAGGATACTGCAGATCAAACTTGCTAAGCTCTTAGTATACAATCTCTCCTGCACCCAGGTCTGGCGATGCACATCTGCATTCCCCATTACTTGGGAGGCTGAGGCAGCAGGATGTCAACCTCAAGATCAGTCTACGTTAGGAAGATTCTGGGTAAACACAAAATTTGTTTTAAAGACTGAGGGCAAAATTCAACATTCCCTGAATTCAATCCTTATACTGAAGAAAAAAAAAATCATAGGACATCAGTTTTCGAAAGTGTAGAACAAATAAGTAGAGCAAGGTCACAGAATATGAAATCAAGTATACAAAAATCAACTATCTCGCTTCTCTATCTTTTGACTAAGATCAAATACAAAAATCAACCATATTTCTCTATGCAACAATTTGAAAATGAAATTATTAAAACAATTCCATTTTAATAATGTCAATTAATAAAATAAAAATAAGTTCAGTAAAAGAAACAAAAGGTTAATGTATCTGAACTCTCAAAACCATTGCTTAAAAAAGTTAATGACGATATAAACAAACAAATGTTCTTGGACTGGGAGTGATTGTATATGCCTTTAATCTCTGCACTCAGGAGCTTGAGCCAGGAAGACTAAGATGAATTTGAGGTCAGCCTGGACTACACAGGCTGAAACTCTGTCTCATAAAAGCAAAAAAGAAAAGTAAGTAAATAAATGGGTAGATGAGTGTGGATGCACATATTCTTGGAATGGAAAGTTCAATATAGACAAGCTGGCAATACTGGACCCCAGGCAGGACTTCATGCACTCATGCATGCTAGGTAATCACTCCATCCCTGAGCCACACTATGAGTTTTTATTTTATTTGTTTAAGACAGGGTCTTGCTAAGTTGCCCAAACTTGCTTTGAACTTACAATTCTCCCAGCTCAGCTCCCCAAATAACAGAAGTGACAGGTGTGTATCATTGAGCCCAGAACAGCACAAATCCTTATCAAAATTCCAACAGGTACATTTGCTGAAATAGACAAGCACATCCTAAAAGGTGTACTGTATGGAAAAGTAAAATACCTACAACTGTCAAAAACAATTCTGAGAAAGAGAAATTCGAATATTTTCACTTTCCAATTGTAAAATTTATAAGTTAAAACCTAACAAGGTAGTGTGGCACCAGTATCTATTTAGTTCTCAAGCAATCAAATCACCACAAATTTAGCAGCACTGAGCAAGGAGTTTCTCTGAATTCCGACAGGTCCAAGTCTAACAGAGGTCTCTCACCAGGATAAAATCAAGGCATAGTACTGGCAAGGCCGAGTCCCTTCTAGATGCTCATTTAAACGACAAACAGATTTCAACCCCTGGGACTACAGTACTGAGATTAGTGTTTCCTCGCTATCAAAAGGGAGCTGAAGTTTCCTCCAATTGGAAGCCACTCACATTCCCTGGCTGGTAGCCACTTTCCTTCATTTTCAAAACCAGTAATTATACATTGTCTCTTTCATGGTCAAATATCTCCTCCATCTTTCATTTTTTACCTCTGTCCTACCAGAAAAAGGTTCTCGGCTTGGGAAAAGCAATTTGATTTGACAGTAAAAAGGAAAAAAATGGAAACAAAGCTTATGTATAAGGGGGAGTAAGGAGGCTGAAGAGAAGGTAGAGGAAAAGGAAAAAAATGAAAATTAAGATATATCACATACACGTACAAATTCTCAATGATGAATGTGATCATAATGTATACCTAAAATATGCCAATAAACTCCATAAAGAAAAAAAATTAATGACTTGAATGACTTGTGTGACTAGATTGAGCTCACTTACTAATTCAGGATCATCTCTCATGTCAATATTCAGGCTTGTAATCATATCTGCAAAATACTTTCTGCCACGTAAAGCAAAACGTTCACAAATTCTGAGGCTTTCGCCCTAGATATGTTTTTTTCACCAGGGACATGGTATGCAATTGAGGTATAAATGGGACTGATTTGAGAGTTAAGAATAAATCCTTTAGCTTAAAGTAAATGATTTTTGGCAAAAAGTATCAAGGCAGTCCAGTGGTGAAGGTATAGTGCACTCAAAACTTGGTCCTGGGATGACTGCAAAAAAGATGAATGTGGACTCTCACTCAAATCATACACGAAAATGAACCAAAACTGGATCATAAGTTTGAATGTAAGAGCTCAAATAAAAAAAAAAAATTCAGAGGAAATACAAGAGATAATCTCTGAGACCTACATTAAATAAATTTCCTTAGATATGAACCCAAAATCTCAATCAAATCAGAAAAAACTGGGTCTTAGAAAACTTCAAAACGTTTACACTTAAAATAGTATCTTTCTTATCAAAGTGACAAGAAACAAACTGAGAGAAAATACTTGCAAAATACATGGCAAATGAAGGACCTGTCTCCAAAATTTCTGAATTACCCCTACAACTTAATAATTGTAAGACAAAAACTCAAATTAAAAATGAACAAAAGACAGAATCAGAAAGTCATCAAAGAACTTAGGATGACTAAAAATGTATGACAAAGATGTTCAATATTATTAATAAGGAAAGGTAAATTAAAACTACATTGAAATTCCATTCTATACCTACTTGAACAGTTTTAATTGACAGGACAGAAAACAACAAATGCTAGCAAGGATGTAGAGCAACAAGAATCCTAATGATGCACGACTGGTAGGAAAGCAAAATGCTGTAGCTGCTTTTGAAAACAGTTGGGCCATTTCTCAGAAAATCAAATATATAGTTAACATATACAACCTACCAGTTCCAATCCTGGGTACCTACCCAAGAGAAATGAAAAGACTTACGTGTTTCTTAAGTGTGATAGTATTCATTATAGTCAAGTTGGGAACATTTTAAATGTTCCCTAAAAACAAATGTCAACACAAACATGTGCAGGCATATTAATAATAAAATTATTGGAAATAGTTTCAGGTTGGGTAAAATCTAAATGTTCAGCAACTGGTGCACTGGCAGATCAAATAACAGATTGCTATATAGTAATATACAGTAAGTAACTCTCACACCAGCATATACTGTCTCAGAGATGAATCTAAAACACACTACATTAAGAGAAAGAAGCTAAACACAGAAGCCACATATTAGACAATCCTATTTATTTGAAATGTTCAGAGAAGACAAAACTAAAGAAACGGGAAGTAGATTAGCTGTTACCTGAGGCCAAAAGTGAGAACAGCAATTAACAATAAGTGACAGTGAGGAGTGGAGGTGAAAATATTCTAAAAATAATTTGTGGTAATAACTGCACAAATCAATGAAGATGCTAAAACCACCAAATCGCACCCTAAAATGGGTAAATTTAATGATATATAAACTACACCTCTACAAAGCTGCTTAGAAATTCAAGCAGAGAAGAAAGGAAAGAGGGAAAGAAGGAAGAGAGGAAGGGGGTGAATCCATTAGCTAAAGGAATTCATCCCAGTATGAAATGTGTCCCGAGAAAAATTGAGAAGCAGTTGCTGATTTCTCACAGTGCCTGGACCCAGCTTCCTGGTATCACTTGAGGATAAGAATTATTCACTAATCAACAGGGTGATGGACAGCAAAACCAAGTGAACCCAGGTCTCTTCTAAAAACACCAGATCAAGTTATTTTCAAGACTGACTCATTGGGCATGCAGTGATGTTCTTCTGTCATAACCTGGGACTTCCTGAAGGAAATGACAAAGAATATTAAGGCATGGTTTGTACAAAGCATACACAGTGCCAACAATATGGACAACTTTAATATAAAATCGCAGAGTTAGGAAATTTCCAGATTCAGAATCAAACAGTTTTGGAAGTAGTTCTCATTCACAAATGTGTTGAAACATTCTTCTCTTTAAATAGCAAACAGATGAATTTAGACAAACATATTTAAATTCCCAGAGCTCAAGGAAAATGTCAAGAACACCCCGAAGACTGTTCTGCTATGTACAGTAGAAATTATCTGAGGGAAAAGGAATCTTCTCAAAGAATCTTGCTGGGCAGCAGTTTCGCAACTGTTGATTATAAAAAACTTCAGCTGAGAGTTACTTCCACTCTGCCAACTAAATAAAAATATATCAGACCAACTGGGTTGGAAGAGAAAGGATAAAAGTTAACAAGACAGAAAATATCAAAAGTGTAACTGATTTTTTTTTTTTTTTTTTTTTTTTTTTGAGACAGGGTCTCACTTTGTGGTTAAAACTGACCTTGAACTTGCCATGTAGCTCAGGCTGGCCCTAAACTTGTGTCAGTCCTCCTGCCTCATCCTTACAGACATGTGCCCCTACTCTTGGCCAGGTACATCTGATTAAAGCTTAAACATTTCCAACTCTCACTAAGAATGGATCACCAAATTATTCAAATAAATTTTTGCAATCAATACCAGAATAGCGGTTAAAGAAGAAAAGAGTTCAAAAATGCATTTGCACCTACATGTACAGAATCCAGCCTGGCTCAGGTAAATCACAAAATCAAGTATTAAGTTCAACTAGAAGATTTAAGACCAAAGCTCACTTTCCAATAAAAATCAGCGTATGAGAAAAAAATTTAAAATTCACATAGGAAAAAGCTAAACAGCTAAGTATAAAATAAACAAATACCACTTCCCTGAGATGGATAAAGTTTTGCTAATGATATATACAATAAAACTTATAGTAATATAAGCCAGGCATGAGTGTACACATGTGTAATCCCAGCACTGCAGGTGGCTGAGAGTGGAGGATCAAAAGCTTGAGCCCAGCCTGGGAGATTAGTAAGATACCATATCAAAACAAATAACTAAATATTAAACTTTAACTTGATAGGGTTGAACATACAGCTAAGTGTAAAGGATCCCAGTGGCATCGTCTTTATCTGCAGCTACATTTACATCTATTTATCTACATATTAAACTCTCCACTAAAAAATAATTAAGACCAATAATAGTTGGGTTAGTAAATTTAAGTAAACCATGAACTAGAAAAAATAGATTTGTACCAAGTAAAAGAAGATATAAAAAATCTTATGTAAACATTAACTTTTATTAAGTAGTAAATGCTAAATAAGACTTCTGCTCATTATAAACCAATGGATTAAAATAAAATCTGGTGGTGTTTCAACCTGTGAAGACCTAAATGAAAAGAAACATTTTTTTTTTTTACTCAGTTCAAAAATCTTGGCAGTGGAAAAATCAGTATCCAAGCCTCTACCTTTCATGGTGTTTTTCCTCAAATAAGATTGAATGAGTAGAGGGAAAGCAAAGGAGCTCTTCAAAATAAAGATAATAATAATAAAAAAAAAAACCTCATAATGTGATACAGAAGCAGGGTAGCCAGATACAGTGCTACCGTAAAAGGGTATGTGCATTACAGTATAGCCAGCATTGTGCTAGATATTTGATTAGCAGCTCCTCATTGAAGTTTATATTACTGAGCAGTGGAATCAAATATCTATTTGTCCCCAAAGAACTAAAAGCCAGAAGAGTGAAGGATAACCTTGTAACAGTCTTTGGGGAGAGGAGTAGCTGGGGGTAGGGCGAGCGAAATGGGGAAGAAAACAATTGTTTATCTTCCCTTTTCTATACTTTTATTTTGGATCAGGTCAGGGAAAGTTTTTAATTCCTACCAATTCAAAATCCTTCCTCTACTTCCAACTAATTCTAAGTTGCACAGTGAATAAACAGCATAACCCCAATAGACATAGTGATCTATATGTTGCATAGACTTTTAAAGGTTATGTCTGTATTTCAGAGTTACAGAAATGGTAGTACCTATCAAGAACATACCTATGATAGAGGAAAAGATCTAGTTATCCAGTAAGAAGACAAACAAAAAAAATGATGAACATTTGTTCTTCCAAAATGTCTTCCACTAGCTTACCTATAAAAACAAAAGTAAAAAATGTGAATAAAGTGATTTATTCTTTATTTGAGGGTAGAAATTCTGAGAAGCCAGGACAAGGACATCAGGGAAGCAGGACTTCGGAAGAAGGAAAGGAAGGTATAGGATGGATTGCTAAGGTAACCAGTGTGCATCAGAGACCAGAGATGGTTGCTTGGTTATGGGAGATGAGACGTCTCCAGAGAGACATTAGGAACCACCTTTGCATTGTAGGTCAATCCATGAGAAAGCAGTAAGGGAGAGAGAAGGTGGCCAAAGAACACATCCACCTGATTTCTCTTTCTTCCTTCCCTTTCTGGTCTAGTCTGCCATAAATGTGTAGAACCAGTGAGATGGAACGTGGCCTGGCACTCAGAGGAGACCAAGGTGTCGATACAAGCCAGCACCGTACAGGTGGCGGGGGACGGATGAGGCAAACTGATAACACAGGCAGAATCTCTTGGAAAGGTTCCTGGGCACCTGGGCTGGATCGAAATGAGCCTCAGATAAAATATCCTTCTAGGATTTTATAATATTTTCCAAAGACTAAAATGCTTATGAAATCCTAAAATCTCCTCAAAAAGAAATGAATTAGAAATTTCAATATGTTATCTGTAATAGAATTTATAATTAAAGCTAAAAATAAAATTATTTAACTCTCAGATGAAAATTTTCCTCGCTCAATAATGGATCCATTTATAATTATGTTTTCAGTAAGTAAGTAATGGTCTAAATTCACAATTTATAAATCAGGTAAAATGAGACAATTATGAGACTAAGAACAGAAGGATTTAGAATGTCAAGATACATTAACTTAAATGAGGAATAACTCTTCACCTAATTTAACTAATGCCAAAAGCTGTTACAGCTTTTTTTCTGAAAGGAGACATGAAATTGGATAAAATTAACATGTTGATCATAGTCTAACATCCTACCCTTCAGAACTACAGGTCTTATTTCTCAACAAATCTGAAAAAATAAAAAACTTCTCAATTGCACTGCCTGCAGTATTAAATGAGGAGGGAAATCTAAACACATTTAAATGTGCACAAGCCACTCAATCACAGATGAAGAAACTTCCAAAGTCAAACACTCTCTGGCCTGGCTTGTCTTCTTTTCTGATAAAAGAAACTGTGGGCCAGCAGCAGAATTTCAAACTGGCACTAACTCCTTTCAATGCAGCACAGAACAACATCTCAGCATAGTGTTAGAAAAATAAAATTTGAACAAGTAATGACAAATAGAGTCTAGTTAATTGCTAACCAGATTGCATCACTGTCAAAGTATGTTTAAAAACAAAATATATATAATAGAATCCATAATGTTAAGTTCTAAGGCAAAATGGTGCTTACTATCCTGAGATAAATAAAAAGACATATAAATATATTTCAGTCACAGATATCTACCAGTAAAACTCTACAAGACTTAAAAATGAAGGAAGTAAGACTTAGCAAAAAGTGGAAAGAAAAAAGAGTAAGAAACCACTAACTTAGGATATGCTCCAGTAAATATTAATACCTTGATGTTTTATAATTATGTCTACATCATTTTAGTATGAGTATAATCTAAGACTTTATAGGACAAAAAACACTAAGAAAAATCCCTCATTATCTTTGTGGGGCTAAGGAGGGTATTATATTCAAGATGAAAACAGAGAAAATGCATACACAGGCCCCTTTCATCTTGAGATCTACATGTGTTCACCTCAGAGCCAGGTGCAATATGGAGACCTGAAGCTGGCCTGGCCACCTGCCCTTTCCTGTTGATCACTGTGCTCATAATTCATCTAGTACACTAGTCAAGTCCACGGTATCTGCAGTCAAACAGTTACATTTTATCTTCAATTATAAGATATGCAATTTGGAAAATAGGTGCAGCGGAAATCTTCTGACATTCCACCGGATGGTTAAACAATGTAACGAATGCAGTTACAGTATAGAGTCCAGCAAATGAGAAATAAGATCAGAGTTTCTTTGCTCCTTTCACCAGCACCTGGGCAAATCTGGGGCAGAAGCTTTCCCTCGAGGCAGAAAGACAGACCTTTGTTTTGATAATTGAGAAAGTTCCATTTGTAAGGACTGGGGCACCCAGAAGGTAAAGAAACTCAGATCTCTTTCATTGAAGAAGTCAATGCTACCAGTTTATAAGTTTCTATCTCCTACCTTGTGTAGCAGGTACAGTACAATCAGTTTACAGTCTAGATCTGTAGGTACAAAATGCAGAGATACAAAATGTATGTACTTACACAGTTACACACAAGGCTGGAGGACATAAAACAACCTGACACTACTTATCTCTGAGTGGGACATTCTCAGTTAACTGCTTTTGTTTTTCAGTTTTTAGAAAATTCTGCAATACACTTGCTCTGTATTTTTAGTGTTAACCAAAAGAAAGAATGCTAAAAGACAAAATTTTTAAAACTCCAACTCAAGTTTGCCAAGGGTTGTGTTGAGAGCGCGCGCGCGTGCGCGCACACACACACACACACACACACACACACACAGTCACAGGGAGTCCATATGGAAGCCTAAGAGCCCAGAATACCAAGAGAGACATTCCTTCCATTAATCATCAGCTTTCCTTTCCTGGGAGAACGTTACCCATGGGTCACAGAGTTTGGGGCTTATTCCATGCCAAGCCACTGTGAGTTCCACACCCAGCTGCCCTGTACATGAGAGAGCATCGCTCGTAACTGCACAACTGAGCTGTCAGAAAGAAAAAATGCTTTGCACACTTGGAAATGTCAAGTATAACCCAATAAATGTCAAATAAAATACAACTGTTTGTAAGAACTGAGGAGTGTGTGAATGGGAAATGTGAGCAAGGCTCTCCAAAACCGCAGCCCCCCATTTTTAGTTGTGTGTGAGTTGCTAAAACCAAGCTGCATTCCCATGGTGCCCTGAACAGACAAGAATGCTAACTTCCTCAGAAGAGTATTTTCTTCTTTAAATGCTTGGCTGTCCAGTCAGTTTCCCAAAACACTTCTCAGACACATAAATCACCAGGGGCCAATGGAGGGGATCATTAAGGCATATAACCACTGCTTGTTAACAGTTTTTTCAACATTCCCACAGTAGTCCTCTCTCAAGAGCAAACCAAAAATGTAGGCAAAATGAGACAGTACGAGATCAAAACTGCTTAATACACAGCTATTTCTTTTTTGAACGAAGTCTTAATGATCAGATTCAACACATATTTTTATGGCCAACATAATGTACACTCACTCTTGTGCCACGCACAGTTGTTTGTAAGAACTGAGAGGTCTGTAAACAAAAACCAACATTCTCTGAATGGAAGCTTGTTCTTTCTCCACGAGATGAAACACTGCGCTAATCTGGATTGTCAAGCTGACTGAACTGACACACTCGTGGAGAGATGACTGGATTGTAAAGGCACTAACCTCACCAGGGGTTTAACCCACAGATGAGTTCAGAGCTAAAAGGACCTCCATGAGGAGAGAGGTGGGGAAGGGAAGGCCTTAAGACTACATCTGCTTTCTGGCTCCTTCCTCACAGGCTCTTCCCCTACTCTGTGCCTTCCAGGTACCCTGACTTGAGAAGTTTTCCTTCTTCCTGTTTCTGCCTTGGAGTCAGCCAACCATGAGACAAAATTAGCCTCTCATCCTTAAGTTATATATGACAGGCATTTTATCCAGAGGACCCTTTAAAAGTATCACATCACTCTGCTGCTCAAAACTACTACAAAGTTTTGTAAAGTACAAATTTACTACTACATTCCTAGGGACCAGTCCATATTACTTTTCTTTTGCTGTTGTAACAAACTCTCATGAAGTTAAGGACATAAAACAACATTAAATACATTTATTATCTCACAATGCTTGTACAACACTTGTAGGTCGTAAGCCTGGCACGATGTGACTGGATTCTCTACTTAAGAATCTGGGTAAGCTGAAATCAATCTTCTAGCTAAGGCCATGTTTCTCATCTGCGACTCTTCTACCCGCTTACTTTGTTACTGGCAGTATCCCACTTCTTACAGCTATGGAAAGAGGGCTCATTGCCTCACATGAGTGACAAATGAGCCCTCACTTCCACTGCTCTCAAGGGGAAATGTGACCACACTGGCTCCACCCAGGCAACCTATCTATCTTTGAGGTCAATTCATTATCAGTAGTTTCTTTTAACATTATGTTTTTGTTTGTTTGTTTATTTGTTTTTGAGACAGGGTCTTGCTTTGTAGTTCAGGCTGGCCCTCAGCTCACCCTCAAACTCATATCACAGCAATCCTCCTGCCTCTGCCTCCCAAGTGCTGGGATTACAGGTGTGAGCCACCATGCCGGCACTGTGGTATGTGGTACTGATTGCTGCTGAGGGGTGAGTCTCTACAACCAGTATTGTATATGGTTACTGAGATCTAATCCAGGCCCTTGTGCTTGCAAGACAGTTGACAGAACCCCTGAGCTAAATCCCCGGCCTTAACATTATGTTATATACTTACAGATATAATGTGAGGGATAAGTCTTGGGATCAGCATTCTGTCTATTACAAAACACAATACAAATAAAAACATATCTCACACAGAATTAATCACAGTAGTCAAAAACTCAAAAGAAACTAAATATCCACATGATAAATGGTTATAACACACTATATCCATTAGTAGAATACTACTCAGAAACATAGAAAATACAGCACTAATACATTCATCAACTTCAATGAACTTCAGCATCAGTATATTAAGTCAGAGAAGCCAGACACAAGAGGACATGTGTTGTATGATCCCATTAAGGAAAAGACAAATCAACAGAGACAGAAAGCAGATTCACGGTTGACTGGCACAAGGAGTAGAAATGGGAGTAACATTAAATAGGCATGTGAAGAATGAAAACGCTCTAAACCTGGACTAATAATACTTGGATAACTTGGAATATTTACTGAAAATCAGCAAACTATACATAGAAAATGGGAAAATTTCATGATATACCAAATATAGCTCAATAAGCTTGTTAAAAATAAACACAACCTCGGGCCGGGGATTTAGCTCAGTGGTTCAGACGCCTGTCTTACAAATGCAAGGACCCAGGTTTGATCCTTGGTAACTACATATAATACTAGGTGTGCAGACTTACGCCCAGCAGCAACCAGTACCACACACCACAGTGCCAGGCGTGGTAGCTCACACCTGTAATCCCAGCACTTGGGAGGCAGAGGCAGGAGGATTGCTGTGATGTGAGTTTGAGGGTGAGCTGAGGGCCAGCCTGAACTACAAAGCAAGACCCTGTCTCAAAAAACCTAAAATAAATAAATAAATAAACACAACTTCTGCAAAAACAGTTTTCCTTCTAGTAAACTAGAAGGCAGCATCCCTGACTTTAGTCACATGCCATTCCCTACACAATTTGGATTTGCCATACCTCAATCTGCCCTCAATCCTACAGCTCGAGGCTTTTTCCTATTAGTCTGTTCCTGCCAAGTGGAATTCTTCATTGTCACTTGACAACTCCAGGCACATTTCTGCCCCAGAGACTTTCCAACACACAACTCACCCAGCCCTTTGAACTGCTTTAACATCATTTTGGTTCCAGTTTTCTCTTAAGTCATTTCTGAAGCAATCTTGCCTTGACCATATAAGGATACTCAGTGAACGCTCCCGTCTGCTCTGTGAAGTAAAGTAGCATTCAATGAAAAATAACCACACTGCAAATCACTGGTTGAGGTGCACTGGTACCAGGTGAACACCTCTGACTGATAGAGCAGGCAAAGTTCACTGTTCAGAACCCGTATACTGTTTCCAGCCACCCACAGTTGGCAATAGGCTGCCAGCATAGAAGAGCTAAGTACACAAAGAATGCAAAGAGCACTGTCATGCTAAACATGCTCTCTCCTAGTGACTACCCTTGCTCCTGCCCAAAACAGTCCTGTTTATTTCATACTCCCATCACAGGTTTTCCTCAACATTTGTAAGATGATGCTAACATGGAGCAAATTATTTCCTAAACTAACATAAACACGCCCTGTGTTGTCATAATAACACACCCAGTTATTAAACTACAATCCATTTCCAAAAGAAATAATTACTTCTTTTTAAACAAGTTTGTTTCATTTTTTTTGGTAATAAAAGTGGTTCAAATGACTTCCACAGTCGCTGCACCTGCTGATGATGAAGAGGCTCTACCCTCACTAAATTCCCTACTGCCGAGTTCACAAGGCAGAAGCTGAAATCAGGGGGCAGCATGAGGCAGCCATAGAAAGCTGCTGAATACCTCAGTAAGCCCCAAAAACTAGACTGCAACAGAACAAATCTTTTTTTTTTTTTTTGCAAATGAAATGCTACAGAGAGAGAGAAGCTATTAATGAGATTCATTGATTTTGAGATCAGAAGTAAGCAAATTTTGCAGCCAAAGTCCAATATACCAATTTTACCCCTCAGGCAGCTAATTAATCTGCCCTTTCCAATGGTCCTGATGCTTATGACCCTATGGAGTAGTTTTTAATGAGTATTTTAAGTAAAGAGGTTAAGAGTGTTTCTGGTTCCTCCTATATTTTACAAACAGTTGAGGTTTTCAAATGTTCTAGAATACAGTTCTAGGCTTTTCATTTCTGTTTTCAAGACAGTGTATCATCAAATTTGTTTTGAAACCCATAGCTATAATAGTCAGGAACACATGCTCAGACAGTCTTGAATTCCAATGTTAAATCTGAGATGTACAGGGTTTGAAGACTGAAAGACTTCACCCAAGGCCACATAGGTAATAAGTAACATGAAAGGAATTGGAAGCAAGATATCTGGCTTCAGAATCAGCAGGATCAGTCACCACTCGGAGGGGCCTCCCATTTCCTGATACATCCATGACCACGGTCACCACCACCCCCCCAAACCTTGTGATCATCCTCACCATCTAAAAGCAACACTATCAACAACTATTAAAAGTCTTTAATTTATACAGTCTTGAATTCTGAAAAGCCACATTCAGCTAATGCCATCCAATAAGCAATTCCCACATTCATTTTTCTAAACTATTCCAATGAAATGGGTGAGAAAATGTCATAAACCTTGCATTATAGATGAGGGACTCAGCTAAAAATGATTGTGTTTCCTAGCATCACTTGGAGACTGAGAGGCAGAGACAGAACTGATGATGCTCAACTCTATTCACCAAGCATGATCACTTAGCTTAAAAATATTTAAGCACCCCAAATGAAAATAGGTAATACTGTTTCCAGCCATCTGATCTACCTGGAGAAAAAACAAGGCGAGGCTGGCTTGCTAAGCACATTGGAATAAATAAAGCATTAAGACATGAGTAAGGACCTATCATAAAAAATTCCCACACGGTGTCAATAGTCAGCATAAAAACTACTGTTTCTTTTCGTTCTGCATTCAGCCCAGTAATTCAGTGGAACCTTAAAAGTGACAAATGAATGTGAAAAAGAGCTGACATCTCTTCTGAGATGTGAGAAGACACCAGAAGGATTCTTGGAGAATGCAATGACAGCCGAAATGGAGGAGAAAAGATCTAAAAAGCAAACCACTGCTTGTTTTACATATATATATATATATATATATATAATATTTATATTAAAAAGGTAACAAACAACCTGAGATGATACAGAAAGAGAAAAGATTAAGCAGATTCTTTCTTCACTGAATAGTTAACATTCCTAAATCTGGCTAAAACCAAAATGGTAACTTTCAAATATGTCACTGAAATATATAGTCTGGACCTTACTAGAAAATACTTTTACCCATTACAAAACAGAAAAAAAAAAAACACTTTTAAAGATTCTGTAAGATCTTTAACAGGGCCTGAAAAATTCTCAAAGTGCTGCTGTATACACAATTGCCAAAATTTTACTAAAACAAATCTCTTAAAATTAATAAATTACCTGTCAAATCCCATAAAAACAGATGGTCACTTGGAGACAGGAGATGCTGCTGCCATTCTGTTCCACACAGCTGTTCAGATGAGGGAAAGACCGTTCCATTTTGCATAACACATAGTAAACCTTGTCTAAGAGTTCCAATGTTATGCATAAAAATGAAAATTTGATGCAGCTGCCTCTGTTACACATCTGGTTATTGCTGAGTAAATGTCTTTAATAGTAAAAAAAAAATCAGTACAATAAATAAAAACTAAAATTGGTCTGTTTTCTCTTAAGTATGCTACTTGTAAGTTCCTTGTTATCAAAGATTTTAAATTGCTGAGTATTGTTAAATTGAAGTGCTCTGTTATATTATTTAACACAATTAACTATTTATTAGTGACTTCCTCGTGATAAAAAAAGTACACACAGCTAAATATGAGATCCAATTGTTCCTTTTCATTACTCCTTTCAAGGAGGTGTTCCAGTAATTTTATCAGAAATCTAACACATGAAACAATAAGTCAACACAACATTAGTGTCACTATCTGAAATGAGATTTTGATTTGTTAGTCTCCAACACATTACTTACATTACTATAAATCATGAGAAGATGAAGACATGTGCCACCTAAGAACAGTTGTAAAATACCCAGCACCAAGAGCATGTCTGTATTTATGTTCAGAGCTCTCTTAGTTCTATATTTCTAGTAAAAGACATGAAACATGATAGTGAACTCTTTTTTTCTCAGACTACTTGTCAGGAGTGCCAATGAATAGGTCTTCAAAGTGACCACAGAGTAAATCTCTGACTGTTTAACTAAGAGATGAGAATTTGTATGGGAAAGGAAGCCACTTAATATTAATAAAATATTAAAATTTGAACAGGTCACTTTGATGTAAATATTAGAAGAGGTGAATTCTACCAGGAGGTTTTATTCTATCTCCTCTGTTAAAATTGACCTAGACTCTCTGGGTCTCTTCAACCTCAACACCTTACATTCCTTGACAACTACCCCAGGCTCCAGGATTACATTTCTGTCCCCTGAAGCCATCAAGTTCCTTATCCATGTGTCCCAACTGCCTACAAGGCTCTTTCATTTACAGCTTCGTGTAGATGTTCAGTATTCACATCTCGTAGCACAAGGCTGTTTGCACACAAAACCTTCCTGGACCAAGGGCCACAACCACAGCCTTCCACCATCACACTGCTTCTTTGTATTTTCCTTATGGCTGACAATCTTAGGACATTATTTTATTACCAGCTACATGTTCATTTTCTAATTCATCTTACCAAAACTCAAAAGCCCATCCCGACAGATGCCTGTTTCCAGCATCAGTATCTGCATATAATAAATACTTACTGAACTAAGGAACAAACTTTCCTACTAACATAGTAATAAAGTAACTGCACTGAATGAACAAGGCTTTTGACTCAACCTGAATCCTGGATGCCCCATTACTGGCCTTGCACTAAGACTAAATCATGGACTGGGATGAGGAGTCCTCTCACTAAAAGAAATGAACTGTTTGTTTTTCTAGCACTAGAAGTGGAAGCTAGAGCTTCATACTAACCTATCCTCCCAGACTGAACTTCCTTTAAAAAAAACTCCTAGAATTATTTATAGTTATACAGATATATCAACTGAATAATGGCTCTTCTATTTGCCCCACTAACTACTGGCTTGTTTTCCAGGAAAAGCACATAATATACACAGTGCTGTGCATTTATTGATCTCTAATCACTTGCTGAAGTGAGCTGAACAAGAAGTACACCCATGGCGCTGTTTTAGCTCTCTCAGGCTATCTGTCCAGAAGCCTTTCCTCCCACCCCAGAGAAAGGATGACTTCAGAGATTTGATAAATCAAGAGCACAAAAAGAACATAGGCGGAAGCTAAGATACAGAGAAAAATTCAAACCTTAAAAAGAGCAGAGAGGTGAGCTGGCCAGGCTAGAGAAAACAGACTCTGGCTAATGTAGGGCAAGGGAAAATCAAATAAAATTTTAATGGGCTAAAATTCAAAAATGACTGCATTTTAGGTGATCAAAACTGTTTTTCACAAGGCATTACATTTATCCAATGAGGTGTACTAATCCCCCCAAAATCTCAAATTGTCAAAAAATAAGGGAAATCTACACAAATTACCATTTAGAGTTCATCATAACATATAATTTCTAATTTACTACATAACTAAATAGTCCTGCCATGTGCTTTGTATCTACAAATCAAGATAATGTCTCAGAAAGGCTACCTTTAAATAATAACAATGATAATAAAGCAATAAACTTTTCACTAAATCTTTAAGGTTGACCCACTGATTCCCGTACACTGATATAATAGTATTAACAACATGAGTTACGAAAGCGTAATGCTGACACTCATAGAAAATCTTTCATAAAGGAAATATTAGCTTCTCGTGCAGATGGGGAAACTAAGGCATGGAAGTTAAGTAACCCGCCCAAGATGTTGGCTTAGAAAAGCAGCAGAAACTGGTTTAGCCAAAATAGGCAGCCATGAGCTGGGGATTTAGCTCAGTGGTTCCAGCACCTGCCTTGCAAACTCAAGGTCCTGGGTTTGATCCCAGTAACCACATACAACAAAGCTGAGTGTGATGACTCATGTCCACCAGCAAAACACAATGCTGGGCATGGTAGTTCATATTTGTGATCCTAGCATTCTGGAGGCAGAGACAGGAGGATTGCTGAGTTCATGGCTGAGTTCAGGACCAGCCTGAACTACAAAGTGAGACCCTCTCTCAAAAAAACTAAATAAATAAATAAATAAATAAATAGGCAGACAGCTGAGCTATGGGGGACTGCCCTATTGATTATGTCCAAAGCAGGCTGTGAGCAGTACAGGCTGTCAAGAGTTAACCCCACAGTGGGCTGGTTTTGAGAAGCCAGTACAGCGGAAGCCTGCAAGCCTATGCAGAGGTCAGAGAGGCTCTTACCCAAATTCTGTTCCCAGAGTTAAATTTTTCTTCACTAAAAAGACAAATTAATTATTAACTACATCCTATATTATTGAATTAGTTCCTAATTCAAGAATGTTTTTTCTTTTCCTTCACAAGCCTTGCCTGCATCAGTAATGTGTCCATAACAACTACACATCCTCTCACATAGCCCCTGTACAATCATGCTATCACCAATAAATACTGACAGCTCTAGATTTTCAGGGTCTTTGCTTGTTCAGCCTCGCTTGCATGAGCACTGGTCAACTTGACTCCTATTCTTTTATATGGTCTTTGAGTTTCTCTTTTGTGTTATGTGGGGGGGCAAGTTGAATAACTGTTAGAAATCTGATACTTTATCAGCAGTACCTTCCATAAATGTATTCATCACTACCACCTACAATAGTACAAGGAACAACACAAGATAAAAGAAAAAGAAAAAGAAAAGCTATATGAACGTAGGCCTAGAAATTCACTGTCCTGTGGAAAAGGAAGAGAATCTTATATTGATAAGACCTCACAGAGTAGCTTCATATATGATCTCTCACATGATACTTCCTCCAAATACCACTGAACTATTATTCCCAGTTCATAAGGGGAAAAAAAAACTCAACCCCAATATGCCAAGACAGTTATTCAATGTAACAATGTGGGCATCCCCACAAATAAGCAGGTATTAATTCAATAAGCATCTCAAAATGGTATTAGTACAGATACTTGGCCAACTAGTCCTTCCAGTTCTTCAGGACACGAACTAGATTAATAAGAAAAGAAATGGATAATATCTAATCATAACCATGATAGTCACTCCCTAAAAGAACATAAAATTACATCTCAAATACAGACCTTCTGAATCCTATTCAATCATGCCAGCTGCACAATTATTAAGGTACTTATGCCAGTCAATCTTGTCAATGTGAACAGGCTAAAGGATTCCCAGATATGTGACTGGATTGTGAGTGCACTAACCTCCTCTAGGAGTCAAGCCATAGATGAGTTCATAGTTCAATGAACCTTTTAAGAATTAGAAGATGTGGGGCCAGGGATTTAGCTCATTGTTTCCAGCACCTGTCTTGCAAGCACAAGGGCCTGGGTTCGATTCCCCGGTAACCACATACAATACTGGGTGTGGAGATTCACGCCCACCACTAATCAGTATCACGTATCACAATGCCAGGCGTGGTGGCTCACACCTGTAATCCCAGCACTCAGGAGGCAGAGGCAGGAGGATTGCTGTGATGTAAATTTGAGGCTGAGCTCAGGGCCAACTGAACTACAAAGCGAGACCCTGTCTCAAAAAAAAAAAAAAAATGTGATTCTTTTATAGAATGGAGTATTATTCTGCCATTAAAATTGATGAGATTGAGTTATTCATACTCAAATGGATATACCTTCAAGACATTCTCATATGTGAAATAAATAGGTCACAGATGTGTATATATCGTATCTTTTCTCTGGTATGAGAAAATAAAGACGTAAATGAGTTCTAGTATATATAGCTGATATTCTGAAATAGAAAATATTTAAAAAGAGAGAAGGTGTAGGGGTAAATAATGAGGGGAAAAGAATGTGATAGTAATAAAAAAAGGAAACAAAGCCTATATATACAGCGGGTGTGGGGTTGCAGGGTAGGTGTGGGAAGGGGAAAAAATGAGAATCAAGTCATGCCATATTCTGGTACAAACTCTCAATGTTGAATGCAATGATGATGTGTATTCATAATGTACCAATAAAGATTTGAATTTAAAAAAAAAAAGAATTAGAGCTTAGCTGGAAGATTAAGTCAGGGTAGACATGGCCTTGGGGACTATCTGATCCCCAGCCCTTTCCTGTCTCTCCTACTGTTTCTCCAATGCCAGTAGTCAAGCAACTTCCTCCCAGCACGGCCTTTCATCATGAAGTTACCACCGTGGTGGAAGCCAAACATGGACTATAAAATGGACTATAAATCATCGCTGATTTATTTATACTGTATTGACACTATGCTCAAATATTCAAAAATATTTTCTGAATTACTGTATATTGATAGAATGATGGCCAATGGATCAGAAAATAATCTAACCTGGCACTGTTTTGGTCTATAGTATAGAAGATTTTCACTGCTGAAAACAAGTAATGATCAAAAGCTACAAATGACTTCATTAACCACTGATACAATTTTAAATTAAAAACTCTAAAGGAATTAAATAACTGAACCTAATTTTATAAAACCCAAGAAACTTATATCACATTTTTAGTTCTGTTACTTTTCAATGAAACAGTATCTAGATATCAGCCCCTAACATCACAACCACCTAAAAAAGTGACTTCTTCTGAAATCATAGGAAATTAGACAAATGAAAAGTTGTTTGGCTTGGTATGAATTTGCAAGCTTTTATGTACGGAAGTCACAAGAGAAGCACTGAAAGCATTACTTTCTGACATTAATTTCCATATTATTGGCCAAGTGGAAAATCCTAGCTGTCCACCTTCCTCAGGACTTCAATATTCATTAAAATCTCCTTCAAATTCCAAAAACTGTGAAATTAAAAGACATCATCCTCCATCTCACCTCCACAGTACCAGGGTGTGTCCTCAGAACCTTGTGTTTGCAAAGCAGGCATGCTATCACTGAGAGAAATTTCCGGCCCAGGATATCAAAGTTTGATAGTGGATATGTTTCTATATTAAGGATGCCTTTGTAACATGAAACAACAGACCCAGGTCCTTATGGTGTTAATGGTGCTGTTTGCAGTATTCAGGACTTCGGAAAGTCTTGACTAATAAAATCAACCTACAAGGGGAAGACATAGCATGTCAGCCCCCCCCACCCCCCCACCCCCGTCCAAAGAGAGGTCTTTATTGATAACAAGTCCAGTCTGTGATGTTCTAAACAGAGCTGAAAGAAAGAAGAGAACGTGAAGAGATGGATCAGGGTTACAGAAAAAGGTGAAATAAGCAACCTGGAGCCTGGAGCCAGATACTAGAGGCCCTAGTCCTTTGGTTCCTTTTTCTATCAATCAGAGAGATTTCATTTTGCTTGAATTTTGAAATGTTTCTTAGACTAAGATTCCTTTATAAACTAGGGATAAGGAAGATACGTATCTCAGAAAGGTCTGCTGAGGATTCAATGAGATAAGACAAAAAAAAAAAACTTACCAATATTTATTAAGTAAACACCAAGTTCCTCAAACATGTCAACCTCTGTATTTTCCACTACCTTGAGGAGATATTCAGTAAATATCTGATGAATACATAAGTAAATGAGAGTGTGATCTACTTAGGGGGAAAGATGTGTAAAGGTAAAAGCAAATGAGTTTGTCTTTTCAAACATCAGGATGTTAGATACGCAACATTCTAAACATTGGAATGCCATTTTACTTTGTGAATGTGCCCACTGCCTTATCATGTACAAGGAGTGAGCTATAAGACAATGAATGTTTAAATCAAAACTATACTATAGTACAAAAAAGTAAGGAAACAAATTTTATATATATGGGGGGGGTGGTAGGGTGGGTGGGGCTATGGGAAAAAATGAGAATTAAGTTGTGTCTTGTACTGGTACAAATCCCCATTATGGAGTGCAATCATGATGTGTATATTTAATGTACCAATAAAGATAATTAAAAAAAAAAACTATACTATAGTAAAAGAAACACTGACATTCACCTCTAAATAATCGCACTAACTCTGAACACACTTATCCCACTTGTCATTTTCTGATGTAGTTCTGGAAGTCCTCTGTTGTTGACTGTCTTTAGAATGTATTATAAAAAATACAGTGAAAGCTGCTACCAAATGTCATCTGAAGGAAAGGCAGGCTTATAAAAACATTATGGTGTGTTCCCATCCACCTTATTCGCCCGTTCTGCAACAACATGACCTCTGGCTCTACCTCAAAGTCAAAATGGCTATGAAATATTTTGAATCAGAGCAGGACATGGAAGCAGCCACAATAGCACAATTAAAGACAATCACTAAAGAAATCCTTCAGAGCAGATTCAGAAAGGGCAAGAACAAGAGAAAGTATTTGAAGTTAGAGAGTTCAAAAGGGGGGTAATGGCAAAATGTCTTTTAGTACAGTGTTTAGCTGGCAAATATCTGACCCCTTGATGACCTTGTACTTGGCATATAGCCAGAGAGTTCCTGACTGCAAAGGCAAGCAGTACTTTCAGCTTACTTAATGACAAGTAATAGAAAATACCTGTACTATGGAGTCTCCCCTGAGCACACAGTATCCTCCTCCCCTTTACCCTTCTGTGTTCCCACTGGCTTGTACACCTGTCTCCCTAGCAGGCAGTAAGTATCATGGAAGCATTAAGTATTTGTAGTCATCCTCATCCTCAAGCATCTTCAATGTGATGCACTTCATGTACCCTAAATGGTAGATGAATTAGCATCCCATGACCATATAACTCATACTTGTTCTAAGTCATAAAGCAACAAAAACAAATTTTCTCAAGATTCCAAAACACACCTGGGGAATAAAATGCTATGGATCACCAAACACACTTCTTTTTCTTTCTAAGCAGGGATTGAAACTCTGTGTCCCAACGTCCCTCAAAGTTGAGATCATGAGAGGAGTGTCAGCCCCTGGACTACAAGCTGAGGCGATATGGTCCAGGGAAACCCCTACATGCCACTTTCCACAGCTCCATCCCCCTTCGGAGCGGATGGAAGATGATTTGCCACGCTGAATATGGCAGAATGAAGTGATAAAGAGGCATGATTTCTTGAGGCAGAGCAAGAACACCACACAAGACTTTTCTACGAATAAGAAAAAACTATTGTACTAGGCTATTGGGCTAATAGAAATTGGCAATATATGTGCAACAGAAACCAGCATCCCCTCAACTCATACAAAACAAAAAGCAAACAAACAAAAAAAACAAGATCACAATGGGAAATAATACAATCCAGAGACTAGCATGTAATTATTAAAATAACATTTTTGAAGAAATGCTAATGTTTGTGTAATGCTTACATTATAATGTAGAACTTTAAAAGAAAAATTTTAAAGCAAAACTGTATACAGTACTTTCACAAATTTACAAACTCAATTTTAATTATGCAACTTAAATATGTACATTAAAATTATTACAGCTAGGGCCGGGGAGTTAGCTCAGTGATTCCGGCGCCTGTCTTGTAAGCGCAAGGACCCGGGTTTGATCCCCGGTAACCACATAAAATACAGCAACCAGTACCACATACCACAGTGCCGGGCGTGGTGGCTCATGCCTATAATCCCAGCACTCGGGAGGCAGAGGCAGGAGGATTGCTGTGATGTGAGTTGGAGGCTGAGCTCAGGGTCAGCCTGAACCACAAAGCGAGACCCTGTCTCAAAAAAATCTAAAAAAAAAAAAATTATTACAGCTAAATGAATAAAAATATAGAGAAATGTGTTCATGTTAACCAGTTTCCTTTGGATAACAGAAATAAGAGTTTTTTGTTTTGTTTTGTTTTGTTTTTTTGAGACAGGGTCTCACTTTGTAGTTCAGGCTGGCCTTGAGCTCAGCCTCAAACTCACATCACAGCAATCTTCCTGTCTCTGCATCCCGAGTGCTGGGATTACAGGCGTGAGCCACCACGCCCAGCAGAATTAAGAGATTTTTATTTTTTGTAATTTTCTATAATATCCGAGATCAAAATAATGAGCATACTCTTTGGATGATCAGAAAATTTATGCATTTAAAAGCTGCTTTTAAAAGACCAGTATATCTACCGAGGGGTCTAAGGAGTTAGTTCCTATGTCATTTACTCTAAAAAAATTTTTTCTGCATTTTTAATTCTATAATTCATCTTCTAGATGTATAGAACTACCCAGTCATAAATGAAGTGAGTCAAAGACACCAGAGAAAAACACCACATGGAGAAGTCTGGTAAAATGAGATCATGTATTACCATGCATTTTCTGTCCTTTTGCAAGGAGGTAGCTTTAGAAAACAAGTTATCTATTAACTCCACTACTAACAGATACATTATTAACTAGAGATACACAATCATGGGTACAAATCATCTGGCAATATTAGCAACTACTCCTTAAAAGAAAGCATATTCCCTTGGTTTAAATGAGGATTATGTGGGCTAAAATACTTGGCAAGATGCCAGACAGACAGCAAGGGCCTAGAGTTAAGTAATACCACTATTATTTTTATTGCTTACAAGCATTAACATTTTTTGTTGGAAAGTCACAGGAATGAGTATCAAATCTATATTTATTCTGGAGAATATTTCCATTGATGACATTACTTTTAATTTTGAGTTTAATTATATTAAACAATGAGTGCTTAAAAAGGGAAAATCACAAAAATAAAGTTTTGCATTTTTAACATTTATTACTCATAAAAAAATTTAAACATCATCTGTTTTTTGGTGTGCAAAGCATAAAAAAGAACAACAGAAATAAACTGTTAAATGAACTACATTAAAAACACCAAACAGAATTCTATAAAAAAATTAATCTTTACTCCAATTATCAACATAGGGCAGTCTTCACAAATAACAACAGAACATTCCTTACACATGTATCAGCTACACTGACAGCACATGTATTTTCTTTTCTGGCCATTTTGTGGGACATACCTGACATTTCTCTGATCTTGCTGTTTTGTCAGAACATTCTTATTATATTATACAATGTATAGTTAACAGAAACACAAAATATCAATAAAATAAAGTAACGTGGCTAGGCATGTGGTTCAGTGGCACTACGCCTGCCTGGTAAATGCAAAAGAATTTAATAAAGTATTACATTTTTAATATGTATTGCGAATTTAGAATAAACATCTACATTTTCACATCAGCTGTGTGCTTGCTCACAAAACTTAGAAGATAACAGCAGAAACAAATTTTATATGAACTACAATTAAAATACCAATAGTACTCTACAACATATTTTTTACTTTAAATATCACACCTAACTACTAAGAAAATAAGACATCAATAAAGTAAAATATCAAATATGTAATGAGTGCTTAAAATACACATCAAAATTTTCACATCAGCTGTGTACCTGCTTACAAAATTTAAAAGATAATATCATAAATAAAAACTAATGTGAATATGAACACAAAGAAATATCTACCACAGAAATAATCCTCACTTTGTTACACCCATGGCAGTTCCCACACATGACAACTGCATTTTCTATATACACATCCCATTTACCCTCCAAACACATGTGCTTAGCTTTCCTTTGCTAGGTGGCACGCAACTCTTGTCACCTCTCTTCTCATTCTGTCTTGTCAGGAGCTTCCTATTGTGCTGGGCAATGAGCACTTAGCAGGGAAATCAGGAATCAAAGTATCAAATATGTAATGAGTACTTAGAATAGCCATCAACATTTTCACAGCAGCTGTGCACTTGCTAAACTTATAACCCAAAAGATAACATCAGAAATAAAAACCTAAGTGAATCACAACAAAAATACCAGTAGGACTCTATAACAAAATAATCTTTGCTTCAATTGTCCCACAAAGGCAGTTGTCATGAAATTCCCAAGTTTCACATACAAGAATCACTTATAGTGATACCATGTGTGTTTTGTTTGCCTGTACTTTCTTGTATGGCACAGCTGATTTTTTTTGGTTTTCCTGTTGTCATAGTTAGTCTTTGGAAAGTTCCATCTGCCTGTTTACCTGTCAGCTCACCAACAATGCTCCACAGTTTGTTGCACAGTTTCCTAAGCAGCAATATTTTTTTTTCAGTCTTAGTCTTCTAAGAAAATTGTTCTGTGGTATTTGCATTTGTTCTTTTCTTTCAAACTATCAAACTATTTATGCCAAACATGTTTAAGATTGAAGAAAATACAATCATTGGCCAACCCTTTGTGTTTCAAGTGATATCACAGTCACTGCATAACTCATCAACATCTACTCCACCTTTGGTTTTATTGTAGAAAGTTTCCATCCCAGACTTCCTATTTTGTCAGTTTCCCTATAAATATTTCTATCATGGTGCAATGCTGACCTCATCAGTACCAGTTTGTTTTTCTTTGCTATACATGAGGCCAATCTAAAGATTATACTACGCAATTCTTTGTTTTTAAAATGTAACATTTTTCAGCTTGGTTTATCCGAGGCACGATTATTGCTAAAATGTAACATTCATTTTGAATTTCTGCTTTGTGGCTGCACTCAGTTCCTGCACTGGTTAACTTGTACTACAAGCAAATGTTACATTGACGGGAAAACTGGTAAACTAATTCAATGTTCAATGTCACATTCTGATTAGTTTAGAAGATGGGAACAAGTCTGCTCACAATATCATCTGGTTTATTACTACACAAATAAGGACCTGATAGCTGATCATCTTCATTATCCATGTATGAGTAATCTGACATCTTCCCAAACTTGAAAATCTGCTTTGTTACGTGCCATTGTTACTTCTATCAGAAAAATCAAGCAAAAACTTTTTTAAAAACAAATCTTAGAGGGGCCGGGGAGTTAGCTCAGTGGTTCCGGCGCCTGTCTCGCAAGCGCAAGGGCCCGGGTTCGATTCCCCGGTAACCACATAACAATACTGGGTGTGGAGAC
>PVIR01016576.1:23849-36478 GCA_004026965.1 Petromus typicus | reverse complement strand
AAAAAAAAAAAAAAAGAAATGTAGGGAGACAAACATGAAAGCCATTTTTCTATATGCAGGGACGTGACTGTGTATGTAAACATATCAAGATACAGGATCATCCTGAGTGAAGAGCTGCACCGAGACAGTATAGAAAAGGGGGTGGGGAGGATTTCTTCACACAATGCTACGAGACTCTTTTACCACAAGATGTTTGTATACTACTTAGGTTCAAATTTTTATAAACAATCAAATGGTTTTTAATCGATCACTGGTCAGAAATCCATTTTAAGGGATTTTTATCATTTAAATAGAAAAAATTCAATTCTATGGGGAAAACAGAGTAAAATAATGTAAAGTAAAATTTAATAAGAATGTGGATATGCAAAAAGTTCGCTTTTAAAAATTGATTCTCCGAAATCAGTTTTTAGAGTAGCTCCTAAGCAGAAATAGGATTTTTAGTTCACGATCAATATCAGTTCTACAAGCCCAATATTATTAGGAAAACTGACCCAAATGTTAAACTTTTCCACAGAGAGTTGACGAAATTTCTCTCCTGTTAAAATTAAAATGTCCTACTTTCTAATATCAGTTCTGACCAAAGCTAGACCCACACTCTATCATATAAGGGTTACTTTAAATTTTTAAAAATGGTTTCAGTGTTTTCTATTAACTTGAACCTTATAGATCTTAGTAATATTTTTATTAAAAATTGACAATTTTATCAGTACTTAACTGACTCTACCTGAAGAACTCTTAATTCGCAGCTATTCTGATACAGATTTTGTCTCATAAAGACATTTGTTTAACTTTCTAAACAAACTGGTTTTAAGATTTCTCAATTGTCCTTCTGAGATTGCTTGCCTTTGTGATCTGCTCGCTTGCAAAAATAAATCCATTTCAGTCACTGCCTGGACAAAGTTTAAACTTAAAATAGACACAACAGTTAATCAATAGGTTGATCTGCTGATGCAGTAGAGTGTAGCTAGGCCTGACCAGAGGTCATCCTGATAACACAGTAAACAACTTATTCTTGGTACAAGTCAGCATAGAAAATCCATTTTAGCAATCAAAACTCATCCCATGAACTTAGCTATATGTAGGTCCTCAAGAAACATTTGCTGAAATCAGTGCTGAATCAAACGTGTGTATTAAGGCTCCTCTGTTGTATGATATGATGATAATAATCTGTAAATAGTTCATATCTACAATTGAGGTAATCCCAGTGTTCCTACAATAGAACTCCCTCAACAGTGCAGTATTTACCAACAGTATCTTTCAAAGTAAGCATATAAATTTGTACCCCTAGCCAAAATTAGTATTGTCTGAATTAACATTATCTTTACACAAAAAATGTTTCATAATGAGAAAAAATAAATAAATTATTCTGGGCAACTGATAAGGAATTACCTTATTTTAAACATTATGTAAATAGGCCACCATCTGACTCCACGTCAGCCTTATAATTTGTAAGAATAACTGTTGGACTTAAATGGTGAGCATCTTTTCTCAGTTTTGTTCCTGTTATTACATGGTATTAGCCTGGCTCAACCACATGCTCCATGGATCCTCCCACATTTGCAGCAGTACAAGCCACAGTAGCTACATTGTGGAAACAGCCTGCATGTCCCTCTACAATGAGTGGGTAAAGGAGGTGTGGTGTTTACACACAATGGAGCACCACAGCACTCTGCTAAAAGAAGCATTAACTTGAGTCATTCATAGAAAACAGATGCACCTTAAGACCGTAATGTTAAGTGACATAAATCAAACACATAAACTTCAGTATAATATGGTTTCTCTTATTTGAGAAATGCAAAGTACAAATAAATTAAAGAACAAGCTACAAGATAAATAACAGGAAGCAGAAATAAATCTTTTGCAAATAGGAAGAGGACCAAAAGATAGAGGAAAGGGGTGGTAAAAGGAGAGTAATGAGATATAAAAAGAATTAAGATGTGTTATATGCATGTACCACCTTCCCAAAGTGAAAGTAATTGTTATGTATTATAAATGTACTAATAAACAAAAATTTCAAGTATTTTGGGATCTTTTACAGTAGTTTTTTTTTTTTTTTTTTTTTGAGACAGGGTCTCACTTTTGTAGTTCAGGCTGGTCCTGAGCTCAGCCTTGAACTCAAAGCGATCCTCCCGCCTCTGCCTCCCAAGTGCTGGGACTACAGACGTGAGCCCCCACGCCTAGCACTGTGCTATGTGGTACTGATTTGTGGTGGGCATAAATCACCACAACTGGCACTGTTGTATGTGGTTACTGGGGATCAAACCCAAGCCCGATGCACTTGCAAGGCGGGCTCTGGAACCACTGAGCTAAATCCCCAGCCCTACAGAAGCTTTTAAAAACTATATAGCAATTAGAGTTCATAATGAATTTGCTTCACCTGACAATGACTCAGGATACCAATAAAACACCAAGCAACTTAACATCAAGTGAGTTCTAACTCTCCCAATTTGGAAGTAAATGCCTCCCAAAATCTCTGAACGGAAGCCAATGAAGCCAGGTGATTGACACCAGTAATGTCTAATGGAAAGCAATAGTGTCCTGAATGTCCTTCCCTTCTCCACTAGAATGTGCTGAGCCATCATGAGGGATACTTTCATAGTATTTATGCTTCATCTTTATCCCTTTTTTTGCTTACCTGACTCTCTTGCCATAGAAGCGAGCGTTGGATGTTTGGGGTCTCTTAAAATTAACGCTTTGCATACACACACTACTCCGTACACAATACTGGTTAGGAACTGTTGGTTACAGTGGCAGCCTGGAGCATAGATATTTCTGTGTGACTATGGCCTATGTCCTGAAGCCTATGGTCTAGAAAGAAGGTTTGCAAAGTCCAGGCCAAGCACCATCGATCTGAGAGACTGAGCAACACAAGCTAAGGCCAGTAGCGTGGGTCACCCACGACGCCCAGGAATATATGCTACACATTAAAGCTACTTTTAAAGTAATATTCCTAGCCAGGCATGGTGGCACACACCTGTGATCCCAGCACTTGGAAGGCCAAAGCCGGAGGATTGCCATGAGTTCAAGACCGCCTTGGGATAGTGATTGAGACCAGCCTGAACTACATAATAAGACCCTGTTTCAACCGCCTCCCCCAAAATAAAATCCCTGCAGAAGAGTTTGAAGAGAAATTCTCAAATGAGAAATGTAAAAATAAATCTCTAGAGCTGGAAAGGATTTTAAAAGTAAAATTTGCACCCTTGACTAAACTTTTTCCAAATTGTAAATCTTACATATTCAAACTTTCTGGGGCAATCACTTTGAGGGGAATTTATTTTGATTTATTTATACAAAGCAACAAAGAAATCACTCCTTCTGATCAATAAAAACTTCCGGGCCCATTCAGAAAACTGACTTAGAACTTGCTTTTATGATGGTTTGCTTCCTCTATGGCGCCACTGGGGTTTGGGGAGTATGTAACAGAGCTGAGCACACTTGGGATGAAGGAGAGGCCCGAGCAATGTGCTGATAACCCCTAGGTTTGGGAGAAGAACATTGAATGTTTATTCCTGCCTGTTCACTGCGGAAGTGAAGGGCAGCCTCCTGACAGCTTCCAAGATGAACGTCTTCCTTCCAACTCCATTTCCTCATTTTATGACATTTGGAAAAAAAAAAAAGGCAGAGGAGAAAAGTACATAATTTTAGATCATGACAGTTTGAGCAATAGCTTCCCCATTATAGAGAGCAGATTTGCAAGGCTTTTTTTTTTTTTTTTTTTTTTTTTTTTTTTGAGACAAGGTATCACTGTGTAGACCAGGCTGGTATTGAAGTCACTGTGTAATCCAGGCTGACGTCCAACTCAGTGATCCTCTTGCGTCTGCCTCCCAGCACTAGAATTATAGCTGTACACCATCACGCCTAACCTGAAAGCCACTTTTAACAAGTAACTACAGCCAAAAAACTCAGACTTTCAAGTTTGTGATCTAATTAGGCAGCATGCACAGATTAGTAGCCCTTGAATAAAATATAGCTCACAAATATATTTTATTTGCTCAGCACAGTCATTTTTATTCTCTCCTCCTTATTAACTTAAATGCCTTTACACTGGCTATGTCTGCTGTTTAACAGAACCACACACGCTTCTGGTGTCTGTCTTTTTAGGTTTACATTATCTCTCCTCCCTGCCTGCAGGCTTTGAGTCTGCAGTTCTGCAGAGTTTGTCTGCGTGTCTGCTGAGCCCTTAGCAATGGATTTTGGCATACATCCAGCGTGATTCCCTCGCGTGTCTCCTCATCTCTGCTCTTCCTCTGCACATCATTCTCATCAAGGCTTCCTCAAGTGTATAACTGGCTCTTTTTCCAAACAGTCCACTGTCCAGGCCTTTAGAGGTTTATTAAAAAATAACAGAACATCCAATGAAAAGGAAGCACCACTCCCACTTCATACTCTTCACCTCTGCTCCTCTCACCTGGCAAAAACCAAGCCTTGAGTTTACTATTGATAGCTTTCCGCTTCAAGGGTGGTATGCTGGAATCTTCCTCACTCCTCGCTGTCTGCCTGTTCCAGACCTTCTCAGGGGTCTCTGTATCACCCCCTGCTTTGACTGGCTCACCAAGAGAGAAGTGGTCTTTGCTCCTGTAGGACTCACTAGAACATCCGGTGATAAGTCGAATCCATCCATGTCTTGGCCTTGCCGGGGTGGGGGAGTGAAGGATAGAGTCAGCTTTGACATAAACAGCTCTCATCCACTAAGTAGCCAGAGGAAATCGTTGGCAACATGTAATTAGCCAGCTGGTCATCCCATTTAAATCCACCCACTCCTCTAACTGCCAAGTTTTGAAGAACTAAATATTTTAGCATGCCAGGCATAGTTCAAAACCAGATTTTTAAAATGCTTTCTATTGCCTTCATTCTCGTTGGTCAGTTTCATGTACAAACTAGGGGTCAAGTAAGTTAATGCCACAAATAAAAGGGTACCAAGATTTTGGTGGGAGCCAGCTGTGAAGTCAGTATAAACTTTTGGAATTCTTGCTCAAGAAGATAACTTACTTATCAGCCTTAAGGCTGGAATGCTCAGAGCCCAAGTCACAGAATCATCTGGCTCCTTCAGTAGGACAAATATTTTTCTTTTGGCCTGGGTTGCAAAAGATATGCTTAGTAATCAAAGAAGACCAGAGGCAAGAAGAAGAAATTGAAAAGCCTGGTTGACAAGGCTCAGTTCCTATCTTTTTCTCCTTCATAAATCCCACTCTCTTGTTCCAGAGTCTGGGAGATAAATAGTCAGTCCCAAATTTTGATACCTCCAACATCCTAAGTCTTTCTCTTCTTTGGCCAGTCTTTCCAAATGTCACCTCTTCTTTATCTTTCTCTTTGGCTTATAATGTGTTTTTCTTCAATTCAACTCAGACATGGTCCTAATCAAAGCAAGTATAGTTCAGCTCATTAATTTTTCTTTTTACCCTCTGATATTCAAGTCTAAAATTCTCCATCAGCTTAGATTCTCTTTTCTGTTATTTTTTTCCTGTACTCGGGATTCAATTCAAGGCCTTTATAGTAAGCTATATTCCCAGCCCTTTTTGAGACAATTATCTCATGAAGTTTCCCCTGCTAGGCTCAAACTTATATCCTTCTGACTCAGCCTCCCAGACTGCTGGGATTACAGGGATAACTACCAAGTCCTTTTGGCCATTCCTAAGCAAGTAGTTTGTAGTAAGGAATCACAGTCTAAGGATTCAGACTTGTCTTATCATGGAAAGGATTTAGGACTGAGGTATCTTATCATGGAAATGCTAAGGTTCTGTTTAACATCCTCTCGCTAAGTAGTGAACAGTTCATTAGAAATTTCAGGAAAAATGACTCTAACAAAGAAATAATTTATCTTACTTTTGGCATTTATTTACTTAGATAAGTTTCTAATATTGTTATTTTAAGTTATTCTTCCTAATGAGTAATAAATGTTTTTAAAATTCTAGTTTTAAAGAGAAATGTCATCATGTCATCTTTTACTCTTCGAACTCCAGAGTTAAAGGTTACACATAAAAGTTACCATATAGCCACTGATGATAATTTAACCTCTGCCAAATATACTACCAATTCTTACAGGCTTTGTTTATCAGAAATTAAAATGCACTATTAGGACAATTGTAGAGCACTGTGTGTTTCTCATAGATCCTGTTACAGACAACACATTTTTCCCTTATTGGCTCCTATATGAAAAATCTTTGACTTATCTCTTACCTTCTCCATTTGGTACCATAATCTGTGATGTACATTTTTGTGAGGTCAGATGAGCATGGTTCAAAGACTTTGTTAAGATAAGACAAGATAAGAGTCATCTGGTAGATGTCAGCTGCCTGCTCTTCTCCGCTAAACTCAAATTCTTGTCTCCTGTGCCTGGTCACATTGCCCAGTTTCTGAAATTCAGTTTCAACTTCTCTTATTTTTAGCACCTACCTGCTCAGCGCTCCATGGCTGCCCACTTGTGCTCTGTGGATCCAGACTGACCCAGTGCCCTGCTCCTGGTCACGGAGACTGCTTGTGTCTGGAACAGCCCCTCTGCCCATCACTACACCATGCTGATGCAGCAGCTGGTCACAGGCACCTCCCAGGGCTTCCATATCAATGGTGGCAAGCCTTTTAGAGACCATTTGCCTGAAAGGCAACCCAACCCCACTTATTTATCACAGTGCCAACACTGCAATTAAACCTGAATCCTCAGGTTTCAGTTTAGGAAAAAGCATGTTATCTGATATTCAGCTACTGAGGTGACGTGGCTCACGTGTGGACAGGGAGTGCTCTTCGCATCCACTGCAGCATTCATGCCATAGGGCCGCTACCACTTGTCTCTACTGTACAACATATGTTCTACCTATACCTGTAGTTCCTGTTGTGGACTGAATTGTCTCCCCTAAAAGCGTATGTTCAAGTCCTAATCTCAGTACTTGTGAATGAAACTTACTTGGAAGTAGTATTTTGGCAGATAATGTCAAGAGGAAGCCACTCTAGCTTACAGTGGACTCCAATCCAATAAAGCAGGTATCTTCATAAGAAGAGGCAAATTGGAATCCCAGGGCAGAGAGACACAAAAAGAAGGATGCCATGTGAGGATGTCAGCCAAGGATGGGCAATTGGACTGCAAGTCAAGGAATTTGCAGAAGCCCAGCAACCGGAAGCTGAGGGAGGCACTGCCCAGCCTCTTCCTCAACACCTTCCGGAAGGAACAACCACACCAACTCCTATCTCCTGAATTATGAGAGAAAATATTTTTCTCAAGTTGTCCAGTTGGTGGTACTTTGTTATCACAGCCCTAGGAAGCTAATACAGTTTCTCTCATACTTTTGTAGAACTACTGAGTTCATTTAAGAAACAATTATTCAGCACCTATTGCCTGCAAGGGGGTCTTCTAGGTGTGATGAAAACACTATAAATAGTCCTGGGGATTTAGCTCAGTGACACCACTCCTGCCTTGCAAGTGCAAGGTCATGAGTTTGAGACCCAGTACAAAAAAAAAAGACTGAATAAATCATGGTCTCTGCTGCTTAGAGACATACATATCCTCATGATGAGACAAAATCATGTGATAGACACAGGGAAGGAGACCCTTATTCTAGCTCAGAGTTCAGGGAAGGCATCTGAGAAGAGATAATGCCTAAGAAGAATTTTTTGTATCAGCGCACATTAATTGTACAGAATAATATATTTCTTATGACACTGGCATACATGAGTATGACATATTTTATCATGTTCTCCCTACTGCCCCCCCGACCATCCCCCACACTCCCCTCTTTCCTAAGAAGGATCCTGGAAGCTTCCCTAAAGGAAATCCACAGGCAGGAGGAAGGGAGAAGCTTCTTCTGTTCTTCATTCATCTTGTAAGGCAGTCTCATTTAGCACAAGAGGGTTTAGATGGCAAAATGAAAACCATGCTACCACGTATTATGATTTTCTCCAAGTGGTTTTTGCCAGTTTTCCTCAGGGTGGACTTGGGAGGTGGGTGAATCTGTTTATTCTTTGTTTTCCACCTCTAGAAGTCATACAATTGAAAGTGTCGATCCAACAGTACTTTTGGTGAATAGTATTACCTTTGTAATATGAAGTGCTTAAACCCAGATTAAGGCAGAGGAAGTAAAGTGTAAGCACTAAAAGAAAGAAGAGCCTATTAGGTCCCTTGGGGAGGGGGGAAAGAAAGATATAAAGCAAGAAAACAATCAAAAGAAAGGGCTGCACAGAAACCCTGGGAAAAAAAGAAAAGTAAAGACAATTTTTTTAAAACATGCAGCCTCCCTGTCCAGAGGTTGCTGTCATATTCATATTTTGATAATTTCTTGCTGGATTGTATTTCTTTGGTTTTTGTATTCCATCAACCACAGGTACCAACCCTTTTACTACACCATTATAGCAAAATCATTTTTCAGAAAATGTTTAGAAACTTTTCATAATTTTAATGACCAGAGGATATTTGGTTGCATCAAAACCCGTAAGTTACTCAATCAGGTCTTGAGTTGCCCATTTAGGATGGAGCATAACTTTTTAAATAATCTTCAGATAAACTTGATGAATTTTTAAGCGAAGATTTCAAGTAATCTCATTATAGACTGGCAATTGTCTTAAGATAACAAGACCATTTTATCATCAGGAAGTAGACTTTAGAGCAAACAAAAGAAAAGGTGTGAACAATGTCAGAAGTTCTTTCTCCTTCACCCTCCAGCTTTCACTCTCCTAGTTTTTCCTTTCATCAACTCGCAGCTCTCTGTTACTAGGACAACGCATCTCAACTTCCTGCCAAAGCTTTGTGCGAAGCAATAAGTACTCTGGGGCCTCCGCTTCCCTATTTAGGATGAGGGTTGACTAAGACTTCCCATTGTCCTGGCCTGTGAGGAGTCCTTGGTGCTAATTCAGGCTCCTATTTTGCTCCCAAAGCTCCCTGTGGGGTTCCCTCAAGTTGTCCATGTGTAGTCTGGCTCAGGACCCCCGCAGAACCTGTAATCTTCAAAATCAACGCAATCCCCAAGGTCTAATAAAGAACAGCTCTAATTCGAGTAAGTGGACAAGTTTCCCCCTTCTACACACACACACACACACACACACACACACACACACACAATGTTTGTTTCACTTTTATTTTATAGTAAAAGAGTCCATTGATGCTGCTATAAGAAGATAATCTTGCACTGGGTGATTTATAAACAACTAAAGTCATTTCTTACAGTTCTGGAGATTGGGAAATCTAAATCAAGGCCTCACCCAGGGTGGTGTCTGCTGAGATCTTGCTCTGTGCTTCTAAAATGACACAGGCCTTCTGGCTTTTCCCAAGGGAGTGAACGCCCAAGGGGACAAATGTTAACCCACAAAGTGGCCGAAGAAATGGAAGGTCTGTACAGCCCTCCAAATTCTCTTTTTTGAGGATTAATCTCTTTCATGAGTAGACCCCATACAGCCTAATCTCTCCAAAGGTTCTGTCTCTTAGTATTACCATTCTGAGGTTTAAGGTTCAACATAAAATGCTGGATGTATACTTACATTCCAAGCATAGCAGTAACCAATGCTCCCTGATATTCCAGCCCCTGCCTTGAACCTCATCCAATGCCTGTTACCCAAACTCCTTACTTTTGCTTATTTTCCTGAGCTCTTGAGTGTCATTTACCTGTGGAGACCAGCTACCTCCTGAATCACTGAGGTTAGATGGCTCTGTGCCCTTCGAGTGAAGCACCTGCCCTCTGGGCAGGATCTTCACAGCTTGGCAACCCCCTCTTTCTCCCTAACACACCTCGGTGTCCCTCTCCCCAGCACAGTGAGCAATACGGCAGCTCCGCTCCGCACCCCCCCCCCGCCCAGTTCTGACTTGCAGTAGTAAACAGGTAACACAGCGACAACTTGGAAAGGCACTTGGACACCAGACCAAGATACAAATCCACAAATCTAAAAACAGCAATTTCTTCATATTTCCTTTTTTCAGCAAAACCTGACTGTGTTGGTGCCCTGTGTCAACTGTAAGAAGTAACTATGAACTCGGGGATGGAAATAACAGAACTGTATTCTCTTATAAATCTAGAGGTGGGAAGTCTCAAATCAGGTTCACTGAACCAAAATCAAGGTGCCTAAAAAGCTAGGGCTACTCCTGAGATCATGTTTCCCCTCTTCTATGTGTGCCAAATCTCCCTCCACCCAGATAATCTCACACACCAAACTCTTTAATTTAATCATGTCCACAGAGACCGTTTTTCTTCATCAGGGAACATTTACGTGTCTCAAGGATGAGGACCTGCTGTCTTTGGATGGCTGTTATTCACCCTATCACATCAACCTGATGAAAATTGGGCTGTTTGTGATCCATATCCAGCCTTTTTAATGTGACTACTCACATTTCACAAAAGAAATATTCATATGTGGGATCACAGAGCGCTTCTCCAGACCTCAGTTAGAGGTGCTGAGCCATCTAGACATCATTCTTCCTTCTGAAATCAGACTCAGTATCATTCTGAAACACAATGGAACCCAAAGTGTTCAGACAAATAGTCTAGTCTGACTTCTCCAGCCTTAGGAATACCTGCCATCTGCATAGTGTTTTAATGCTTTTACATTTACATATCCATCCTATAAGCTAAGCTACCCAAGTATCATTATCCTTGTCTTAGAGATAGGAAACCAGGGAGGGGGAGGGTCTTGCCAAGCTCCCATATTAGTCAGCAGCAAAGACTAATTTTCATAGAATTCATCAGAGCCGCCTCCCCAGAGAACCATCTAAAGTCAATTGCTCTTTAAAGCATGTGATTTGAATAATTTTACAGTGAAGGTTAGAAATAGCACTTTGAATCCTGTCAAATGATGAAATAGATAGACCCAGAGCCAAAATTAAACAAAAGAGGCTGGAAAAGATGTAGGAATGCTATCTAGAAACCCAAAGAAGAAGACCATATGCTGATTGACTTGCCTCTTTATTATTCTGGTTTTTTAAATTTCTATTTATAGAAATAGTGTCTAGTTTGGGGATTTGTGAAGTTAAAGCTGCCTTTATATAGAAATCAACACTGTGTTGCAGACAAGTTGGCACCATGTGCAAGCTGAGGACAATGACTCCTCCCACCTAAGAAACCCAGTGATAGCTAGGTGAGGATAGAATGCTCCGCATGGAGGTTTAGTAAACCTAAATCACCTCCGTTTGCCCATCACTTTCCTCTAGCTCTCCCTAGTCACTTATGCCAATCCAACCAATCAACCTCACAAAGCTGAGTTTTCTCAGGCTCAACATCCCCAACTCCCAGGAGAGTGAGTCTGTGTGGAAGCTTCCAGCCCAGGTTTCTGCACCCTAATGGAGTCCTGGGCAGGGTAACCAAGCAACTGCTATAGGCAGAGCACTGCAGAATCCTCTCAAGTCATCCCTGCCTCTGTGTGTGTTCCTCCCCTTGTCCCCCTGGTACTCTATTCCCTCCACAAGTGATACAAAGAAGACTCAACACGTCCAGAGGACTTGTGTCTTAAACAAGGAGATGCTCTCATGTAGTGTTATTTCATTTCCTCTTTTCTTTAATTACCCTTTAATTAGCAAGTATAAAATATATACCTTGCATCAAATCCCCACAATCTCAACTCTACTCTGCACTCCTTTTCCTTGCTTTGATCACTCTTGATCTCTCTTCTCGGACACTCTTTTTCAAGGGCATTAAGTTCTGTCTGGCTCTTGGAGTAGCACTGCTCCCATCAGGCCTTAATGGAGACCAGCTTCAGTCCTCCCAGAGGCCCTGGATTGTGCTCTGGCCCTCTCTTATGAGAAGCTATTGACTCTTCAATCTGGAATCTAAATCTGCATCACCAACATCAATTCCATCTCATTACTTTTCCATCTCAGTGCCAGTCTTCCAATCAAAAGCTCCTTAAACGATAGATGTGAAAAGTAAAGTTGTTGAGTTTCTCTTCCTTCAAGCCCCGGTCATCCTTCAGCTCCACTGTGTAATGTCCACCCATACTTGTAGAAAATTTCCATGATCTCCTCAACTCTAATCCATAATTTCACTTTGCCTGAATCACTTATGGCCTCATCCAAGGTTTTCTTGCACTAAATCCTAATGTACTTACTACAACTCCTTCTGTGTGTGTATGTGTGTGTGTGTGTGTGTGTGTGTGTGTGTGTGTGTGTGTGTGTTCACATACTTCAACTAGAGGTTGGATAGGGAAAGTAAACAGATCAAAGTCAGAGCCTTGCAACTGAGTTATATCCTCAAATCTTTTTTTATTTCATGTTTTGAGGCAAGGTCTCCCTATAATTCTAAATTGCCCAGCCTTGGGTGAAACTCATGCTTCTCCTGCCTCAGCCTCCCACAGGGCTGGGAGTATAGGCACTCACCACCATTCCCAGTTCCCTCTGGAATCTTGGGCATAGTCCAAGTATCCTTTCCCTTAGCTCCCTCATATGCACACTCCAGCTACACATGCCCTTCTTTGACTTCTCCAGCTAACAATGGACCCTTCCTTCGCTGGGCTCTCTCCTGTCTCCATCCAACTTCCCAGCACCTACTGCACCACCTGCTGCGATGTGTTACCTGCATGCCTCCCTCCTTGTACACTCGTTTTTTACTACCTCTCCTTCACACATGAGCGCCAAAATTTCCACCACAGCTCATCCCCACATTCTCTTCTGCCCCACTACCTGAGATATTTCATTCTAGAAAAAAAAAAAAAAAAACACATACCTT
>PVIR01016576.1:0-23749 GCA_004026965.1 Petromus typicus | reverse complement strand
CACTACCTGAGATATTTCATTCTAGAAAAAAAAAAAAAAAACACATAGCTTTGTGGACTTTTGCCATTCAACCTTCAAGTTCAACAAACAGCCTTTTCTTGTGCCAATGAACAATTTTCTAACTGTCTTGATCAGTAATCTCTCATTGTCCTAACCAGTCGATTACCCTAAAACTTCACCACTCTCGTCCTATCCCTAAGTTACATTTCCCTCACTTTATTCTCAGCACATGAATCTGTTCTATCTAATACCACCAGCAATCTCCAGTTCCAATCACACTGGACACTTCCCACTCCTCAGTTTACTAAACTTCCCTGCCGTGTGGGACACTATTGTCCCCTGCGCTCTCTGTGGAACTCCGCTCCCTGGGTTTCTATGGAAATATGAATATGACAATGAGTGGTCTTAAGTGACTAGAGGTGAACAAGACGCTAGTGTCTGAAAAGAACAGCTGGACAAGAGAAAGCATTGCTTTAGAACCCTCTTTGGCTGTGCCTTTTCTCACAGGGTCTATGGACCACCACCATCATTTCCCCAATAGTAAGATCCTGGAATACTCTGCAAACACCCAAGCCTTCCAAGTGTTCACTGTTCCTGGGTCCAGATCCCCAAGGGTGGACTGTGTCTCCTCTGGGCCTGCAACATGACAAGAGTAGCTTTTTTTTTTTCTTTGAGCCAGGGTCTCCCTTTGTAGTTCAGGCTGGCCTTGAGCTCAGCCTCAAACTCACATCACAGCAATCCTCCTGCCTCTGCCTCCCCAGTGCTGGGATTACAGGCGTGAGCCACCACACCCGGCACTGTGGTATGTGGTACTGATTGCTGGTGGGCATGAGTCTCCACACCCAGCATTGTTGTATGTGGTTACCGGTGATAGAACCCAGGCCCTTGCTCATGCAAGACAGGTGCCGGAACCACTGAGCCAAATCCCTGGCCCACAAGAGCAGCTCTTTTCACAAGGGTAGGAAGAGCTTCAGGAGGCAGGTAGGAGTGACCACATGCTTCCAGCAGCCAACTATGAGAAGAAAAGGGAGTGCAGCCACGGCTGTGGCTGTGTCTCCCACCCTGCTTCCTTCCAAAATGGAACTCCAACATGTATTTCCAGCACAGAACTCAGAAGAATAAGAAAATCCTAAATTTGAGTCTACAGTTCCACATCAGTAGGACAACACATATTTCAAGGTAGGAGAGTAAACACATTGCTTAATAGTTTATTAGCTTGATTTAAACATTTTCTGTATTACAAATATCTTTCTTTGGGCATCTTTTTTAATGGTAGGTTAGCAAAATGTAGAATTTTAGTTTGGCAGGTCTTTAAAGATGACATTATTTTAGGTTTGTTTTGGTTTTTCAGGGAGAGTATGGAGCATTTTTGAGACAGGGTCTTGCTCTGTAGTTCAGGCTGACACTGAACTCACTATGTAGCCTGACAGGCCTTGAATTTGTGGCAATCCTCCTGCCTCTGCCTCCAGAGCTCTGGAATTATTAGGTGCACATCATCACGCCCAGTTTAGCTTTTTCAATTTTAAAAGTTGCATAAATTTTCTACCTTGACTGTTTTAAAGTGCACCACTCCATGACACTGAGTGTATTCACAATGCAGCTACCACCCCTACTGTCTGTCTTTTTCATCTTGCAAGACTAAAACTCATTTTCCACTAAACATTAACTTTGCATTCCTGTCTCCCCACACACCTGGTAACCAATGCTCTACTTTCTCTTTCAATGTGGTCACCCAACTTACTTCATTAAGGGGAATAATGTAGTATCTGTCTTTTTAGCTTATTTCACTTAGCATAACATCCTCAAGGTCCACCCATGTTGCAGCACATTTCCAAAAGTCCTTTCTTGTTAAAGCTGAATAACGTCACAGGGTGTACCTACTTCACCTCATGTTTATCCATTCATCTGTAGGTGGACACTTGAGTTGCTTCCACCTTTTAGCTACTGTGAGCACTGCAGCCGTGAACCTGGGTATACCATACCTGAGTTCCTTTATTTCTAATTTACATATTCAGGCATACAGCACTTGGCATCTACTTTTGCTTCAGGCACCACAAACGTTCACACAGCCCTGGGTGGGAACCAGAGCTGAGAATTCCTCTGTGCCAAAAACAGCGACTAGCTTTCATTTTAGATGCCAGCTTCCAGCTCTGTAGAACCTTCCATGCAGATCTGCAATTAAAATTTTAAAAAAGGAGGACTATTGGAGGGATTAGTGGTGCCTTCCTTGGCACATTCAACACTTTCCCATACCTAGTCACATTTCTTCATTTCCTCTCAGGGAAAGTAGGGGTCAGGAGCAGCTAAGATACTTTTTCACTCAGGTGAAGGGCAAGATAGCATGAGGGCTCAGATCCTCTGACTCCAGGTCTGACTATTTTCTTAGTGCTGAAAGCTGAGCCATTCCATCATCAGAAGACATGAAGAAGGGGCCGGGGATTTAGCTCAGTAGTTCCAGTGTCTGCCTGGCAAGCACAAGGTCTTGAGTTCAATCTCAGGTAACCACATACAACAAGGCTGAGCATGGTGACTCATGCTATGCACTCAGAAGGCTGAGGCAGGAGGATTGCTATGAGTTCAAGCCTATCCTGGGCTACAAAGTGAGTTCAGAGTCAGTAGGAACTACAAAGTGAGACCTTGTCTCAAAAAAAAAAAAAAAGACAGGAGGAAGAAATTTCTCCGGCTCCTCACAGGGCTACTGGGCTTGTGCTCAGCAAGAGGATATAACAGACTACGGTATTTAATTCAAAAGGATATCATGTAAGACAAATGCAGTAAGTACTTTTCTAGCAAACCCAACAGGGTTCTGAACGAAGGAAAATTGTTCTGACTTAATTTTAACGAAAAAGATACAAACAACCAGTTTGGAGACACAAAGAAACATTTTAATAGCAAGCCTGAGTTTGAGGAATTTAAATGAGGGTAAATGAGCTAGGTTTTGGAAACGGGCTATTTGGGAAGGAAATACATAAACTAACACTGTTTTTCTTTTAATTGTCATGGGTCGTCAGTGGCCGACATCATGTGCACAGGCAAGCATGACAGAGAGGGGTCTGAAACCTGTGGTCGACCAGCTGTATGGCCTTAGACAACATACAGCCCTTCATTACTCTAAACTTCAGTTTCCTCACTTATAATACAGAGGCCATAATATCTACCTTTTGCTCTTGCTGTGATCATTAAAGATAATGAGGTGGAAAATGCTAGGAGAGAAAATGGTCACATGGGTTACTAAGCCTCTGTTGGACAGCAACATAACTGGACTAGGGATTCCATTTCCCCATCAAAGGGAGAGAAGCAAAACCAAACAAAGTGTCACTCAGGTGGAGCCCAGAGCCATTTTATTCCTATTTTATCTCATTAGCTTACATTTTTTTTGTATATTCTATTCTATGGCATCTGTTGCCTCTGAAAATATTTTCTATCTTCTTTATAGGAATTTCAATTTACTTTATAGGAACCCGATTTCTGAGGCACATTCCAACAAACACTGCACCTGTTGGACCCTGAGACGACTGATCCTGATTGTCCACCTGCCTGAATTAAGGTTGCCTAACACATGGAGAAAGTGCACTTCCGATGTGTCTGTAAGGACATCTCCAGAGATGACTGGACACAGGCCAGGCAACTGAGGGAAGATGCCCCATCTGAGCATAGGCTGCATCCTCCAATAGTCTTACAGCCCAGGTGGAAAGGAAAGGGAAACGAGGTAATGGAGCTCACCTGGGAAAGCTCCCCTCCGCAGCAACACCTTCATCTTTGGCTACTCCCATTACCCATGGACATCAGACTCCAGCTGTTTCAGATTTTCAATGCAGACTCACAGGGAGCTTCCGGGCCTTCGGCCTCACACTGGCACTGCAGCCTCGGCCTGTCTTGTTCTGGATCTTCCAGGTTCTTTTTGGATTGGGCCATGCCTGGATCCTCTGGGTCTCAGTTGCACCCATCAATGTGCATTCTCCTGCCTGTGATTCTGTAAGCCTATCTAATAAATACTCTTGCATAATTATACATATAAATACATTTTCTCCTTTGATTCTGTTCCTCTAGAGACCACTAACTAATACACACATAGGCTATGGAGCAGATACTCAAAAACATGCTACTTGCACTCAGCTTTCAACTGTGCCACTTCCTAGATTAGTCAGTTCTGGAATGGCCATGTGTTCCTGTCTCCCAACCCTTTCCATCTGTAAAATAAGAATTAAATAGTGTTTCTTTATGGGGTTGATATGAGGCCTAAATTCACTCATATATATTAATGTCCCTGCAACATATACTCAGAGGTTTATAAATATCAGGTATTGTTAATAAGATAGTCATTGACATAAAAGACTCATTCACCTGTTTGCATCACAGACATAGTTCCTTGTCCCTCAAGAACTGTTCCTTCCCTGCTCATTGCTTAGCAGGACTTAAAATTATTGACGCTTAACAGATAAGTGATTTATAGGAACATTAAAGAATTCTGAAACCCACCAAACATTGTTAAAATAGGCTTTAACTTCCCTATCACAAAGCATCTCACTTCTAAGGCAGCAAGGTTAATCTTCTTCAATATGAAAGTTAAAGAAACAACCATGAGGATCAGAGATTTAGCTCAGTGGTTCTGGCACCTGCCTTGCAAACACAGGGTCCCTAGTTCAATCCCTGGTAACCACATACAACAATACTAGGCATGGTGACTTATGCCCATGAGCAATCAGCACCATATATTACAGTGCCAAGCATGGTGGCTCATGCCTGTAGTCCCACCACTTGGGACACAGAGGCAGAAGAACTGCTGTGAGTTTGAAACTAACCTGGGCTACATAGTGAGCTCAGGGCCAGCCGGAACTACAAAGTGAGACCCTGTCTAAAAATAAAAAAGAAACAACTTCTAGTAAAGAATGAAATATCCTTGTGGGCCAGGGATTTAGCTCAGTGGTTCCGGCGCCTATCTTGCAAGTGCAAGAGCCCAGGTTCGATCCCCGACAACCACATAACAATACTGGGCGTGGAGTCTCACCCCAGCAGAACCAGTACCACATACCACAGTGCCGGGCGTGGTGGCTCATGCCTGTAATCCCAGCACTTGGGAGGCAGAGGCAGGAGGATTGCTGAGATGTGAGTTTGAGGCTGAGCTCAGGGCCAGCCTGAACCACAAAGTGAGACCCTGTCTCAAAAAAAAAAGAAAAAAAAAGAATGGAATATCCTTTCCCCGTACTTTGAGCCAGTGATTCCTCACTTGAGAAACCATTTAAAGTAAATCACTCTCCTATAAGAAGTCAAAGTTATGTATGTAACAAGAATTAAAAGCCAGGCCAAGGATGTAGCTCAGTGGTGCTGCGCCTGCTTAGCAAGTGCAAGGTTCTAAGTTCAATCCCGGTACTGAAAAATAAAAATAAAACCCAAGCTTCCACTGAGGCACATAGATACAGTAACTGCTGCATTCCAAGGAAGGTGTTAATTCTAAATGCAACACTTTAAAAACCTTAATTGAATACTGCTTCTATAAGACCATTCTGAATTCCTGACTCACGCTAAAGATAGGAGGGGACAAGAGTGAGGAGAAACAGATTGAAAAAAGAGAGATTCTTTAAAAGAAATTGTGCAGTGGATCCCTTTTCCCCACCGAAGTGAAAGAAATGTTTCCCCTTCCAGAGAGAGCTCCAGAGAGAAATCAAAATGGCATTTAAAAAGCTCAAGATGTGACCCTTGCTGTTGAAGGGCACAGGCACCAAGGCCTGACAAACACTTGGGAAAGCCACAGCAACTGCTTCAGAGGGAGGGTGCCCATGGGAAGAGATGCTGTAAATCAAAGGTATGCACAGCCCAGGTGCCAGCTGCAGGCCCCTGAGTAGAACAACTGGAGTGGGATCTTATTGAAAGCAATGCTACGTGAACCCACGAGGGTGGCAGTATTAGGACCCAACTCAGAAAGTCTGCACAAATGGTCTGTGGAAGACAAGAGGTACTGAGGAGAGCAGCCAGCCCAAGGGAATCACCAGTCACACAAGGAGCCACCACCAAAGGCAGCCTACCCCTGACACGCCTTCCCATCCCTCCCTTTAAACTGTCTTCCTGGACAAGGGAGGAGGACTGCCCTTAAGTGAAGATGAAAGTTTGACTTTTTATTTAGGACTGGATAGTCTCACTTCTAAATGGAGATCATAAAATTTAAAGTAACTTTGTAAGGAGAAGTCATGGGACTACCCAAGTTTTCAGGGAAATACTTTCCTTACCTGGATAAATTTTTTTTTTAAGTCACAAGTTTGAGAGATAAAAAAATCTTCTGATTATTTCCTTTGAGTCCAATTTCTACACTTGATCTTAGCCAAAAGGCTGAGAAACGATGAATCCAATTTCTAACATGAACCATCACATATTTTTATTGTCATTTTTGTTTTTTGAGTTTGAGTTCCTCTCTGTTGCCAAATCTAGACTGAACACGTGCATTCAAGTGATCATCCCACCTTCACCTCCTCAGTAGCTGAGATTACACGTATGTACTGCCACATCACACTTACGTGTTCTGTTTCTGACAATAGGGCAAACTGGGAATAAATTACCTTTCAAGTAATAAGGAAACAGTTCTCTGGATGTACTATATACTTTGAAGTAGGTGTAAAGGGGAGGGAAAAAGGTTCCTCCCTACCCTACTTGCCTCCCGCCTAGAAAAGGAAACTCAGCTTCTGAAGACTGCAGCTGGAGCCTGAGGGAAGCCAGAGAAATGGAGAGAGAGCAGCAGCAAAACAGGCCATTCCTCCTGCCCTCAGCCATTGCCCGAACACAGCAGAACATCTTACATGGCAAGGGAAGCCCCCTACGCAGAAAGAAGCCAGACCCGCACGCTGTCTGCGAGCCATGGATGACTGGAAGGAGTTTGTGAATCTCATCCCTGGAGACACAGGGGAGGTGGAGAATCTGTAGAGACAGTCCACAGTGGGGGCTTTCCTGTTATTTCCCCAAACACCAGAGGACCTGAGACGGTGGGAAGTCCTACCCCAGCCCTCCTCCTGCGTGGGTGAAGGAGGCACCTTCCAGGGTGGGGCCTTTGCCAAGCCCTGTGGATGGGAAAGCAAAGGTCTCCAGTCAGGGGCAGGAAAGGTCTGAGCAGGAAGAAGTGGAGGGAGCCATCTGGGGTAGGAAGTGTCTGGTGATACTGGGCAGATGGCCCCCACACGGAGAATGTCAAGACCACCCTTGGGTTTTCCCTTGCAGGAAGGGAAAGCATCGGTGGAAGTTGATGGAGAATCTGGTGCAGGGCGAAATGTTTCACATCCTCTTCCTGAATGAACCAACGAGTGGCTTGCAGCCAAGAGGCGGGTCCCGAGAGACCACAGCCCTGGTCCTTCCCCGGCAGGGGGGAAGCTGGCGCAGCTGCCTGGAAGCAGACGCAGCTGCAGTGTGGGCCTGTGTGGTGCTCTGGCCTGGTTTGGGCTTTGTTTCCCTGCTGGTCACTTCTCAGTTCTCTCTGGGGTTTTTTGTTGTTGTTGTTGTTGTTGTTTTTTCCTCTTTTCTTCAGTTCTTGCTTTTTTATCAATATTCCTTTTTTAGTTTATTTTTCACTTTTTTGCATTTTATTTTTTAATTGAGTTTATTGGTACATTTTAAGTATACATTATGATGACATTCATACCTGTACAGGATATATTTTGATTTTTTCCTTTGGTTTATTTTTACTTTTTGAGGAGACTTGGTGAGCAGGGGGTTTTATTCTGTTTTCTCTCTTCCTATTTTCTCTTTTTAATCTTCCTTCCTTCCTATTCTTTTTTCTTCACTCTTCCTCATATCCCTATGCCCCATCTGCCCTCACTTCTCTACCTTTCACGTGAGAAATATAGATAAATATACATGGATAAGACAGAGAGAGTCTATATATGTACAAAAGTGAATATGATCAGTGCTTTCATTTGAATGGTACCATTCACAGTCAGGTTAGAGTAACCCTCAACAGAATTGTGCTTAGAGAATCCAAACAAAACTAATTATAAATATATTAACAGGCTCCAGCGATTTCATAGCTTTCCTCAGTCTCTAGTTTCACTTCTTGTATCCTTGCTGCTGCCTCCACAACACCACTCTTTTAAACGCCCTCAACACAAACCCTTTATTCCAGCTATATGAACACTTCTAAGTCCAACCTCCTATCTAGTCTTTATCTACTAACATTCCTCTTATTTCCATTTCCTCTTACTGACCTACTTCCTTATTTTTCCCCTTCCTTTTTCCTTATTTCCTCCCTCCACAACCAACACCTGCTAATAGTATAGTCTATGAAAAGCCCTGGGAAAGGGCAACTTCTCAAAAGAAGTTATAATGTTCGCATTTAATGCAAAGTTAGATTTATGGATGCTGTAATAACCAATTGGAATTTTCTCCCTGCTACACAATGTCTAGGTCTATCCCAAGCAAACTGAACAGGGTGAAGTATGAAGCAATAGTTCTTGAAAAATAAAGCCAAGATCACATTACAAGAAAAGAGAACCTAATTAATGAAATCCAATGTCAACAACAAGGTCTCTTACTTCTATTTGACCTCAACTCACAGCATAAAATAAAATAAGAACATGAAAAAACAAGGAAACAAACTGTCTCCAAAAACTCTCAACTCTCCCAAAGCAAATCCAAAGGGGCACCGATGGAGAGGAAATCAAACACCAAATATTTGAACTTTACTAAATTATTAAAGAGAAAGCAAAGAAACTTGCCCAGATCTACGATGATATAACCAAACAATGGAACTAACATGCAAAAGGACCAATATAGTTATAGAAAATCACATAAAAAATTGGAAAAGCTGACCAAAATCATTCAAAAATAAATGACAAATTTACCAAAGAAACAGGCTCCATTAAAAGATGCCAACCAGAAATCCTGGAGATAAAGAATTGCACTGAATGCATGAATAACAGAAGTGACTAGTGTGAGGACCAAGTATCAGACCTTTACAACAGAGTGAATCCACAAGATGATATACTCATACATACCCTGAAAATGACAAGAAAGGAAGAAAAATTTATCTAACAGTGATTAGATGACAGTTAAAAGACTGATGTTATGGCCTGTATTTAAACGTCCTCCAAAGCTTCATGCCCTCATAGGTAGGTCTTTTTAGAGCTGCCTAGAAGGTACGACTTATTCTCAGTTTACTTTGACTCACAGTTTGTAGAGTTTTCACTCCCTAGTTGTCTGGCTGGAAGGCAGGGTGGCATGGTAGAGGAGTACCACCGAGGAAAAACAGTCTAGGGCAGGGTAAGCAGGAGGCAGCAGTAGGTAGAATGAGGTAAGCAGCAGCAGCCTGCCATTCTTCATTTCCCCTTATATTCCATCCAGGCTATAAGCCTATTGAACACAAATGATTAAAATGCAGATTTTCAATGCATGATTCTAATTATACAAAATGTATAGTTTTATAATGAGCATCATCATGTATATACACACACATCAACAAGACTAGAAGTATAATGGGAAATACCAAATCACTATTTCTGCCATGAAGCAAGAATTGTTTTGGGGGTTTTTTGGACCTGGAATTGAACTCAGGACCTTGCATTTTCCAGAAAGGCAGGGGCTACTGAGCTAAACCCCCAGCCTAAAGCAGAAATGTTTATCTTCTTGTATCTATAATACCATATATTTAAATTTCATGTCCCTCTCTTCTTTTGCCTTCTTCACTCCATGCCTCAGTCACGCCTAGGGCAGCCCAATGACCTTGCTTAGCCATTGGCTGCCAAAAAGTCAGCTGATCACTGGCCTGAGCCACTGTTCAATACTTCACAAACTGTGTTCTGCAACCATTCAATTCCATGACACACAATGCACATTAACACATTGAATATTCTCAATGGCCTTGCAGAAACTAAATTCCTGGAAATCTGTTTAATCCAGAACCTTTTATGCCTCTTATTTTTAACATCTACAATGGTTAAAACAAAACAAGAGAGAACACTCGTCAGTTAAACACATGCAGTCTGCAGGGCTCTGTTTTGGAAATACCATCCTGATTTGTAGCTCACCCAGGCAGCAATAACTTCAGTTGGAAAGTTATTGCTAAGGAGCTGTGTAACTCTGTGGGCTCAGCCATTCTTCTCAATGAGCCTTCCTGAAATAAATCTTGTTCTTTGGCCCATTGATAGAAATCCACCTACTGCTGGCCAACAAGACTCACCTATTCATTTTAACCAAAAACAACTACAATGAAGCAAAAACAGATCTGTGTTTGATGCATACATGAAAGTCAGGAGACTTTTAGAAGTTATAGCTTGCAGAGTTTCTCTGGACTTTATTACTTTATACCTTAATGTTTTATCACATTGAGGGTGATTTCTTCACACTATCTCTGGTAAATGCTACCATTTATCTTGTTGAAGTCCAAAGTTGGATGCCCTCAAATGAACTACGCAACTGTTGTAATCCAGCAACACAAGCAGGAAGACAAAGTTGTATGAGAGGAAGGAACATGAATATTTATCTAATCCCATAAGTTCAGCTAAAGGGATCTCCTGTTCTTTCAAGTTGACTGGAAATGATGAATCCCCAACTCCTCTCCTCTTGGCAAGCCCTCCAGAAGTCATATCCAGGATCAAAGTACATACAGCACCATGAAAATATGTCACAGTCATAATACAGAGAAAGACCTATACAGGGGCCAGGATCCCTAAGGTACCTGATAGGTTCTTTCCCTCTTTGCAAACAATTTCCCACAGGATTTCACCCACCAGTGTAAAGGCCCTGCAGGAATTCTAGATCACTCAGTAATGTATTATGTACATGTACCATGTCACACACATCTATACTTTACCCTGATGGATACACAACTTCATTGCATGTGCTGGCAAAAGAGCCAAGCCTTGTATTCCCCAGTGCATTAAAAAGATGTTTGTTTGTTTATTCAAAAGATACAATTTCACTAGTTGGTGCCTAAAGCTTCCTTCTTATAAAAGGACAATATATTTCTTCTGATTCCTCAAATGTCAATTTTTTAAGCATTGGCTCTGATCTCTGTGTTCCCACTTTCAAAACTGAACAGGGAAAGTCTCAAGTGATAAGCATTAGCAGATAAACGCTTACATCTGGAGAGAATTGGAGACAAGTTTCAGAACAGCTGCAAACCATTTCATACATGTGTGGGAAGTGTTTTCTTTTATAATCTGTTTTTCATGTAGGGCTTTGATTGATAGTTTGTGGCTAAAACACAGTAAATGAGCAATAGAGTACTGTGGCCAGAAGGGGACAAGTTGTTGTATTAAGAAAAGCATGAAAAGCATAAATAATACATTGAGGTGGTCACTCAATATGAGCTCCTATGATACCCAGAGTTATTAAAATCATTTGTTATTAATGGGCCCATTTTACAAACCATCCCTCATCCTCCCTCCAAAATATGTTCTTTATGATTGACAAGGAGTCTGTATTCCTCTGGTGGTAGTCTGGTAATTCAGAGGTTTAATAATTTTCCTAATGGAAAAAAAATCATATTTATAAAAAAAGTTCACTGGCTACCTGGCAAAGGGCCTGGGACCATATTCAAGATGTGATACAACACATTTATTTGATTACGTTCGTTTTCAGCACACACTAGTCTCTCCAAAATTAGTTTTGCCTTCATTCCAAACTCTCTTGGCACAGCTCTTTGCTAGGTCCTTGGATGGAGTGAAAGCATTTGCTGTTGCCATCTTTTCCAAGAAAACAGATGAATATACTAGTAAAAACCTTCTAGTGAAAAGATTCTGATGCAAATGATCTAATCTGGACATCATGCAGGAACTTACCTCACCACAAAGGTTGAAAGTCTCAAAACTGAACATGCTCAGATTGTATTGCTTTGTAAACTAATTTAAAATTCACCATGAAAAGCAAAGGGAAGGAGGGGTTAGTGAACATACTTGGGAGTGGATGCAAGCAGATTTCCTGAATCCTGGGATGGACACCATTCATACTCACTGTCTTTTTCTGTGCCACTTCAGTCTTCCCACTGATAATGTGCTTATAACAACCAGACATCAGACAATGGGACTGCAACAAAGAGGGCCGGAGGAAGGTGGTCTTTACCTTTGACCCACACTTGTTCTGTTGGAAAATTTTAGGAGCAAGTATCCCTGGCCACAGCTGTAGCTGTAATCATGTAGAATATAGTTGAGAGAGAGGAAGGACAGTTATTTGTAAAATAGACCCATAAGCAACAAGGGGCCAGCCATGAAGCCTACTGAACAGCTCTTGGTTTATGAGTGCTTCTTGGACAGTGGAAATGTAGGACCAGAATGGGTATAAGCAACGGATGGCCAACTGAGAGATGACATAGCTGCCATGCTCAGAGGGCATTGCCAGGACATATCCTTCCACTCCTTTCTAGCTATAAGTAGCATTCTTTCTTTCCCCATCATATATTTTATTTTCATTTTCCTTTCATGTATTTTACAGATCACTTCTTATTCTTATTTAACTCATATTACAAATTCTGTCTTTCTCATAATTTATTTCCTTACCCCTCTAAATACAATATCCTAGGAGTTTTATCCATGTCCCACAGAGATTAGAGCCAATGTTTATAAAATTGACATTTGAGGAATCAGATGAAATATATTGTCCTTTTATAAGAAAGAAGCTTTAGGCACCAACTATTGAAATTGTACCTTTTGAATAAACAAACAAACATCTTTTTAATGCACTGGGGAATACAAGGCTTGGCTCTTTTGCCAGCACATGCAATGAAGTTTTGTATCCATCAGGGTAAAGTATAGATGTGTGTGACATGATACATGTACATAACACATTACTGAGTGATCCAGAATTCCTGCAGGGCCTTGACACTGGTGGGTGAAATAAGTCATTCCCAAGTGTGCTCAACATTTCTGGTGTGGTGGATCTCCTATTTTCTGTTTCCCAAGGCAGAAGATACAGTGCATTACGTATGAACCTCCTTTGTGCCTGTCAACAGGCTCCATGGAGAGCATCACAAGAGGCAGCGGCACTATCAGGGTCTTCAGATTTTCTCTTTCACTAACTGAATCTTTCCACAAGAGTATGACTAATGATTTTAAAGGTGTTTTTAGGTATTCATTTGTGGGACTTGATCTGAAACAGGGAGATAGGACTATCATACAAAATCTTTGGGACATGGTCTCATTCTGATTTGGGGCTATTTAGTTGAGGATTTGCAAAAAACAATCTTACGGGGCTGAGGATTTAGCTCAGTGGTTCCAGTCCCTGCCTTGCAAGCACAACGGCCTGGGTTCAAACCCAGGTAACCACATACAACAATGTTGGGTGTGGTGACTCATGCCCACAAGGAATCAGTACCATATACCACAGTGCTGGATGTAATGGTTCACATCTGTAATCCCAGCACTTGGGAGGCAGAGGCATGAGGATTGCTGTGAATTCCAGGCTCACCTGGACTACATAGTGAGCTCAGGGCCAACCTGAACTGCAAAGCCAGACCCTATCTTAAAAAAAAAAAAAAAGCCTAACTTTCCTTGAAAATTCTCCTTAGTACAAATCACCCATGTATAAGGTACAGTTGAAAAATGTGGTAAGTGTTTAAATTGCAGTGAAAAAAATGCATTGTAATTACTCTTCCTCAAGATATCCCCCTCACTTTGAATACAGTCCATCCAACCTTCTGAAACAGTCTGTAAGTCCTCTTGCATGGCTTTAGTTGTAGCATCACGGCTGCCTCCATGTCCTCAATCAGTTCAAAGCATTGACTTTTCATACTCATTTTGACTTTGTGGAAGAGCCAGAAGTTGCACTGTGTCAGATCCAGTGCACAAGTGGATGAGGACACACCATTGTTTTTGGCTTTTTGGCCCTGACTTTCCACTGGATGGTACTCAGCAGCAGTATTCACTACATTTTTTATCACACCTCATAAAAACAAGAAAAAAGACTTGCAGAACTGTCTCAGTAAGTGGCAAGAACAATGGGATGTGTGTTTTGACATGAGGCAGAGTGTTTGGAGGAAGATTGATGGCAACATGTCCTTCACTGCAATAAATTTCTCAAATTTAAACAGATATTGTATGTTTCAATCACATTCTAGATAGAAAAGAGCCCAAGAGAAACATCCCACTGAGATGAAAGCAAGATACTTTACTAACATTAGATTCTGAGTAAATTAGGGGCCTAACGATCACACTGCTCAGCAGTCCTTACATTGGGAGGCTGGAAACAGGATCTTTCTGTTGCTGAGTCACTGTGTAGCCAAGGCATCCACTGCTCTCTAAGCTTATATACTTTTTTTGTCCATCTGTGCAAGAAGGGCAGGGAAAATCTGCATAAAGAAAGGTAAGGAGTAGCCAGGGATTTAGCTTAGTGGTACTGTGCCTGCCTCACAAGTACAGGAGTAAGAAGCCCTCCAGCCAGTCCAACAAGGGGTCTCTGCAAAGCACAGCTTTTTCTAATATCGCAGGGAAGGTGGTGAGTCTATCCCTGGTGTCTGAAGATACACTGGGTTATGGTCAAATCCCAAAGTTTAGCAACTACTACGTGTAATTCTAAGAAAATCACTGAATCTCTGAGCACTAGGTTCTTAATTTTCTTCTTTTATCAAGTGATGACAATAATAGCACCTACAATATTTCAGTTCACATTGAATGAAATGATTCACAAAATGGCATAATGCTCTATCTCTACAACACAGTTCTATAGTTGTAATCATTGTTATTACTATATTAGCAGAACCAGCATTAAAGTGAAAATTATATTATTGTAAGAGCATAATTTCTAAAATGCTCTCTACCTAGCTTGGCACAGTGATACACACCTGTAACCCCAGCACCCTGGAAGGCTGAGGCAAGAGAATCACAATTTTGAACCTACCCTAGGCAATTTATTAACTAACCAAGGCCTTGTCTCAAAATTAACTATTAAAAAAGGCCTAAGAATATGTGAAAGCCCTGAATTTAACCCCCAGTACTGCAAATAATAAAAGACCACCTTACCTATTGGTTAAAGTCTTACATTTCTTCCATGAAATAAGGCCTTTTCATTATGAAGTGGCAAAGACCCTCAAAATGGATCTATTTCCCTGAAATTGTGATGTGTTAATTTGAACTGACACAAAAACATAAATTTCTATTGTAAATGTATAAGTGTATGAGTGTGTGTGTGTGTGTGTGTATGTATCTGTGTGTGTTTGTGTGTGTATGACACATGGATCTCTCTGGACCTTAGAATTCATCAAGTGACTAGTTGTCAAATAGAAATGGAAGACCTTCTGTGGAACAAAAAGTCAGTCTGGGGTCTCCCCCTGAGCCTCTGGTCTGCGTCAAGGATGAAGATTACATTGAAGTGTCTACACCCACAGGACCTAGCTGGGAAGGAAGGGCCACGCAAGAGCTAGCAGGGCCCCTGCAAAGGTAAGTTTCTGGTTCTGTCACTATTACACCACTGTATCCCTGGGAGAAAGGACAGTTTCAGTAGATTGAAACTTTTCAAGAAGCTTACATTTACCCAAAGAGAATGGAATGATACAGTTTGAGAATGTCAAGATTTGGGGACAGAATAGGGAAAAAGTAAGAAAAGTATCTAGTAAATAAATTTCCACTGACAGAATAATGAAAATAGTTAATCATATGTATTCACTGTATAAATACCAGCATCATTTAATAATTACAAGAACCACACAGATACTTGGTAGTCTTCCATTTTTGAGACAGGTTGAGGGAATGCAAGATCAAAGAAGTAACTTGCCAGAAGTAATAAAGGCAGGATCTGAAGATAGACATACTGGCACTGGAGTCTACATTCTTAACCTCTGGCCAAAACCAGAATGAGAGTGAATATGTAATGAGCTCTATATTGTAGATACTGCACTAATCACCTGTTTCACATGAGTTATCTCATTTAACGTTACACTGACCTGTTATGGTGTCATTATGATTCCATTTCCACAGAGGAGATCACTGAGTTTGGATGCCCAGGGTGACTTGTCGAAGGTTGTGAAGGTCTAAAAGAGGAAAGCTACTCCATGCAAAGAACATTTTGAATCTCATACCACAAACCAAAGGTCTTGGGTGGTTGCTAATGAGTATACATGATGGTTTTTACAACTTGTATTTCAAGGGAGCTTCCTTTTCAAACAAAGAGGATCTGTTTGAGGATGCAGAATTTCCATGCTTTACTTTTTTAACTGTTCAGTGAAAATCTCATCTGTTTATGCTGCATCATACTGTGATTTCGCTTCTGTGACTTCTACCCAGATGTGAAAGACATTAGCTAATGAGATCTGTGCTCATGTCAAGAAGGGAAAACGCTCAATTATGTAATGCTGACAACAGTTCCATCAGCAACTCTTTCTGCTTCCTTTGATCATCTGAAATCCATCCCAGTGGAGAAGTTTTATCTGCAGGTAAATGTATCCAGTTTCCTTACTGCCTAAAAAAGCCAATTCAGATTTCCATACTTTTGATGAGCTTTTCTTTTTCTCAATTTTGCATGTCCATGATTTCTTTCTAAGCCACATACACAATCTACACATCTTCTTAAAAAGAGAAATTAGGCATAAGGTCAGTTAGGCCTACTCTGATGAAGGATCCAATGTGGGCCCACCAGAAGGTGAAGTATGCAGAAGTCAAAATAGTGCCAGGGTGACAACGAAAGGCAGAATTATTTTTAAAAGTGAGAGAAAGAGAGGTTGTTTGAGCGCAGGATTTTCTTTGGATCCACCCCCTAGGGAGTCCAACAAAATACGTCAGGTCATCTCTCAAGGATCTCTGTTCTGTCCCTTTTGTGACTCCAAGTCTACACTAGCCTTGTCCTAACCACTTGTCAGTCCCAGCCAGGCATGGCAACCAGCAGAACCCAGACACTGCTGACAGAGCTCTGACAAGCCCAGCACCTCAGCAGGGGAAGAGACCTTGTTTCTGAGATTCAATCACTCTCCTTCTTCCAGCGAGTAGGAATTGGGATGCCATGAAACACCAGCCTTCTCTTGGAGCACAAGAAAATAGAGCAGGGCCACTGAGCTGCCTCAGTGTGGTCAAGCTCTTTAGCTTCCACTTTGTTTCCTAGGTCTTATTTCTCCTTTGCAGACCTTCCTGGTGTTTCACTTTTTCTCAAAGGCCTTCTAATCCTTATCTCCAGGGGTGTACAATTCATTGCGGAGACATGACAAACATACAATAGTACTTGGAGGACAATCAAACCCACATTAGTCTGCTAGATATATGGTGAGAATCCAAATGATATCCCTTCCTCAAGGTGAGACATTGGCACGGAGGGAGGACCATGAGCTGTATCTCAACTCCCACTTGACACCTTGACCAGAGCCTTTAAGAGCACGACGTACCATGGATGTGGGAAAACTGTTCAGCCTGATGTAAGCCAGCCTGCACAGGCATGGCACAGGAGCTGCCATAGTCAGGAAGATGAGACAAAGGTGCTGGTGAGTGACACTGGAAAGACTCTAGGAAGAGCAGGGCTTTGGACTGAAATCTGGAGAGTTGGCTAGAGGCACACTTGGTAGATGGGAAGGGCATTCATTCTACAGGACAAAACCGGATAGAGATACAAAATGAGAAAGACACTCATCCACCTACTTCTCTAAGCCTCTTCTCCCTTTTGCTTTTATGTGCCTTCACTTAAAACATTTCTTCAGATGCCTCTCTCAGTAACCTGGTTTTTTTACCCTTCAGATCCTTGTGCACATGACGAAGCCTGTTCTGATTCTGTCAGAGCTAAATCTCCTCAGCAATAAATAAATCACACTGATCTCCACAGTTACTAACCTTGATCATGTCACGAGCTTCAGAGGCAGAGTAAAAATAAAGATACTCGAGGCTGTACATATATCAGACTTAAAGAGCTTCTGAGGAGATGTGGCTTCAGGCTTCAGCCTAGGCAGCCCACTTCCCAGAGCCTGTTTTTTCATGATTATTTTCTTCTTATTTGTTTCTCTGAATAACCAATATTAAGGGATATAGCTGAAGTATAAGAGACATCTACATACTGTGATGATGACAGGAAAAACAAAAATAAGATTGACATAAATATATCTGTGAGTCATTTATCTGCCACCATCCTGAGCAATATTTTTTTTCAAATTAAACTGTATTTTCCCATCTCAGCTCTCATTAGCAAACTGAAAAATAAAAACAAGAATGGTGCACACATATTAAAACATCTGTTTTCTTTCTAGTAGTTATGGAAACTAAGATTGCTTACTGTCTCTTTTCATGCAGGAATCTTTTCTCTGCTATCTCTGAAGACTCATTATTATCTGCTTTCTGTTGAAAGAGTGCCAATGACCAAGTTCATGACTTTGGGGACTACCCCTTTCATTGTTGGAAAGCTTTTCAGCATGTTTTTGAAAAATTTTTATACTAAGCTTTCTGCCTCAGCTTCACTCACACCATTGGCCTTGGATTTGCCATCAATGGAGCATAAAAAGCATTGCTGAAATCTCCATGACAAGAGACCCATGTTCTGGTCACATCATCTCTGTTTTACCACTGTGCTATTCTGAACAATGAAGTTTCCATGTTTGAGGTTCATTTCCCTAATTTATAAATTGAGAGCCATGGTGGCTTGACCCAACTCACAAAGCCAATATAACAATAGAATTAAATAATAAAAATTAAGGAGCTTTGCAAATCATGAGGTGTGATGTAAGGTACAGTGATACCCTGATTCCTATGTAAGTCCTCCAAATAGTTCAGGATGGGTGATATGTGCTTAGACTTTACTGGCCTGATAATTTCTGGATTCTTTTATATGCCAGTTGTCCTCAGTTGGAAGCTTCTCTCTTGCTCCTGTCTTCTTTAAATTCAGTGCTCAGAGTGACACTCCAGGGATAATAAAATTAGCAAAGGAGAAGGGAGTGATTCTAACATAGTCAACACTTCTATTCCTGGTGGCTCAAATTGCACTGGGACTTTTATCAGCCTTTTCAAACCATAAATATTGTTAACATCCATTAACATGTATGCATCTTTCTTGAAAAAATGTACTATGTCTTAGAGCAGTGTCATATTCATAGCAAACTGAGTGGAAGGCACAGAGATTTCCCACATGCCCCTCCTCTTTGCTCAGACACAGCCTCTATCTTTGTCTCGTGAATTGCTATCAAACCAGACCTATCATTTTCTGGACTCATTTAATGTTAGGGTGAACATCCATGAACAGAGTTATAGTCCCCTGACTATCTCTATTTCATTTTACTGCTATCAGCTTACTGTCAAGGCAAAGAGCACTGTTCAGTTAACCCTCAGCTACCTCACCTGACCTTGGCACACAGAACGGGGGTTTTTACAGCAGTGTGAAGACTTCTGAGAAGCCTCAAAGTGTTCAGTAAACAAAAACATTTGGAGATGAATCTGTGCACTGCAGAAGGAAATCTCCCTAACCAAAGTCTCATAACTAGCATTCCTGTGGTGAAAAAAGATTGTTTTAATAAGATTTCATTAAGATGATTGATCTAGCAAACTATTTTTAGCATTAACAGATATTTCCATTTCTAGGGAGTTACAGACATAATTGCAGCTTCAAAGTTTGAAAACATATTTCTAATGTTCTCAGCATTTAACACGTATTATTTTTAAAATTAAAACTTTTTTTCAATAAAGCAACACCTACAAACTCTCATTATCCATGATGTACTGAGGGAGTCATGGGCATTTTGCGAAGGAAAAACTCATTGCTGAGTACAAAAGCATGGCTAAAGAGTGCAGCAGGAAAGCCCGAGAAGGCGGCTTGGTCTTGTGTCTTTTCAAAGAGTCAGAGACCCGGGCAGATGGGATACAGTTCTCTTCATCTCCAGCAGGCAAGTGCTAATCCAAAGGCTTCTGGAATGGATGCAAGTGATATAAACCCATTACTTACTGGCTTAAATGAAAAAGAAAGAGAATTTATTGATTTATGCAGTAACTATAGCAAACAGAAGTTACATTTTAGCAATTCCACCCCTGGGTATATCCCCAGACATGCACCAAATGCTTACAGCAGCATCATTTGTCACCCCAGAAACTGGGAGGCTGAGGCAGGAGGATTAAGAGTTTCAGGCCAGCCTGGGTTATTATTGAATTCAAGGGAAGCCCGGCTCACATGGTGAGATCCTATCTCCAAAACAATGTCAATGGTAGCATTGTTTATGAGTCCAGCCAGGAAGTCAGGCCAGTGAATTACATATAGAAATTAGGTGAGAACTTCAAAATACAGAGTTAGAGTTAAAACAAAATAAAGGCCAAGTATGATGGTACACACCTGAAATCCCAGCATTCTGGGAAGCTGAAGCAAGAGGGTGGGAGGTATAAAACAGCCTGGGCACATTGCTGACTTAGGATGACCCTATCTTAAAAGGAGAAGCTCAATGCAAAGGGCCTGGGTTCAATCCCCAAAAAGAGAGAGACAGAGAGAGAGAGAAAGAGAGAGGAGACGGAAGGAAGGAGGAGAATCTAAGATGAGATCTATAATACAATGCAATTTATTTACATTATAAACACACATGGATAAAATGAGTCCAATATATATTCTTGGATATTATGTACCTGTGCAAAACATAAAACTCACTTAAGTAGATGCCTATGACAGAGGAGAATGAAAAGGCATCAGGGAAATGAAGAACAATTTTTAAAATGAGAAATATCTTTCACAGACTAATAGCTACATGTGACAAGAACTATGAAGCAGGAACAACTCAACTCTGTGCTGAAGGACCAGGAATTTAAAAAGAAAAAGATCCATAGTGTGTGTGTGTGTGTGTGTGTGTGTGTGTGTGTGTGTGTGTGTGTGTGTACGTGTGTGTGTGTGCTCAGTTTTTGTAGTTTTCCTCTATAGGTGTGGTCAGGAGTCAGGTGTTTCTCTCTCTGACTCACTTCTCTCTTCTCACTTCTCTCTGGACTGGCTTCATTCTCCAGCTCTCTCCATTTGGAAGCAAAAATAATCCTGGAAACAACAGGTGTGCCGAGTGTTAATTTCTCGTCATCTCCGGAAAACAAAGAACCTCAACACTCCCACAGTCTTCTGGACAAGGATTCTGCTTGGATCCCCCTGAGTGTGCGCCCGACTCTGGGCCCATCATTTAGCCTGGGAAAGGTTATCTGATCCTGGCTTGTTCATGTGTCTGCCCTGGATGCGGAGAGGAAGGCCCTTTGCCTGGCAGGCCACTGGAGGACACTCCTCTTGGTGCAGTGACTCTCTTTAGCACAGTTCTGGGCTCCAAAGAAGACCTCAGCATCCCGAATTCAGAAATAACTTCATTCAATAAGAATTTGTTTATTCATTGGGCTACTCTGTGGAGAATAAAAACAGGAAATACTTTTATTTTTCTCCAATTCTTATATTTCAAACCTGCCATATTCTTTTCCTGACCTCAAACAACGTCTTAATCAAATAGTGTAACTTTTTTCAGTGCTTTTCAGATTAAAACAGTCTTATTTGAAGTTATTATACAAGTTCACTTTTATTTACTATCAAAACTTCACTCTTTTCTGCAAATGCTCTTCCCCTCTGTGCTGGGGGAAGCCTGGGTTCCCGAAACGAGCAATAAGGAAGTGGGACACTGTCCTTTTCCACCCACACTCTGACCACTCTGTTGTGCCTTCTCAGCCAAGGGCCAAAGGAGAAAAGAGAAATGAAGAAACAAAAAGATTTTCGCTATTTAGTCAATATTTTACCCCCATGTACTGTCCAACACTCCCCCTCAACCCATTGGATGATACACTCTTCCAGAGACCATTAATCCCCCACCCAGACAGTAGTCTTGGGCAATGGTTATACCTTGTCACTGCATCCACGCTAGTCCTCATACTCTGCTTGCCATGAAACTGTACCCCTGGAGTACAACCTCTTCCTTGCTCTGAGGGACAGCTCTGGATGGCCTCATGTCTAGACTAAGAGCTGGTGCCAAACTCTGCACCTACAAACTCCAGAGAAAAAAAGGCAAATTCACTCAGAGCCACACAAACAATACATATAGGCATATTCACAGTAACTCTCTCCCTAGTAATCCTTTGCTAGTCAGCTTCCTCTAACTATGATCTCACTAAGTTAATTTATAAAGGAAAGGGTTTAGTTAGCATGTGGTTTGGGAGGTTCCACTGCATGCTGGAGGCAGTGTCAGATGACAATGGCAAGGAGTCCCTGGTGGGAAAAAAAAAAAAAAAAACCCACACATCATGATCCAGGAAGCAACAGAAAGAAGAGCCCACAATCCTTTTCAAGGGCTTTAGGCTCCCTAGACCCTAAGAACCTCCTCTCCTAGAATCCAAGGGGTTCCACCACCTCCCAGTAGAGCCCCTGAGAAACCAAGCCTTTAAAACATGGACCTTTTAGCCAAACTACAGCAAGTCCAAGAGTGGAAACCACCGAGATTTCTTTCTTTCTTTCTTTCTTTTTAAAGACAGTGTTTCACTTTGCACCACAGGCTGGCCTTTAGCTCACTATGTAGCCCAGACTAGCATCAAGCTTGAGCCAGTTCGGCCGCCTCAGCCTCCAGAGCGCTGGGACGACAGGCGCGAGCCGCCATGCTCAGCTCTGCCCAGATTTCTAACAACCAGTGAATGGCATCATCTTACAGTGAAAAAGTATTCAGCCATTAAAACAGTGCGGTAGTGATGTGCGCTACAGCACGGACGGACCTTGTGAACATTATTCTAACTGAAGGAGGCCAGACCTAAGCAGGATGCGTGTTGCAGGACTCCATTCAAGGGAGATGTTCACAGTGCGCAACTGCAGAGACTGAAAGCAGATGTGTGATGGCTGGGGACCAGAAGAGGAAGAGATGGAGTGACTGTTACTGAATGCAGGGTTTCTCTGGGGATGCACAGACACACACACACACACACACACACACACACACACACACACACTCCACCATGTGAGCACTAAAATTCAAATCCTTCCAAAGTACGTGCTGCAAAACCTAGACTCCTAGAGCCACTCCCTTTTATGTGGTCACACCCTCTGCCATTACATTGTCACTAAGACAATAAGAGGAAGAAAAAGTTCTCCCTTCCAAAATGTTACAGCAAGACTCCTATAGAGATGAATAAATCCATTGTTTTTTCAAAAGACATTTCACAGTTCTGCATTTATACAAGGGGTTATACTTTAAAGAGTTTTTCAGAATTCTAATAGTTATCACATTTAACCAGCACACAAGGGAATTTTGTCACTGACATCCAGTTTGCTATTCTCCTAAAATAAGACACTCACCAGCCAGGCAAGATGATGTAAACCTATAATTCTAATACTCAAAAGGCTGAGACAGGAGGGTCACTACAAGTTCCAGACCAACCTGGGTTACATAGTCAGACCTTACGTCAAAAAACAAAACAGGGCTGGGGATGTCGTTCAGTGGTACTGCTACCTTTCCATCAAATGCAAGATTCAGAGTTCGATCCCTGGTATCAAAGACAAACTAAAAAAAAGACTCTCTTACTGCCCCCTACTCTTCACTTCCTCCAAATTTTTACTGAATGAAATTTTCTATCTCATTCTACCTAGAGTGAATGTCCATAATTTCAAGAATAAATCACCTATTACTGCACACCAAGGTCTTTGGTTCTCCCAGTCCAGTAAAACCTCTTAGTTCAGAATTGTCCAACTTTAACTTTTGGCCCAAAGAGTGGAGAGAGAGAGACAGACAGACAGACAGAGAGATAGAGACAGAGAGAGACAGAGAATGTTTGTGTTCATATACTTCATCAGCGAGAGGTGGAATAGAGAAGGTAAATATGAACAAAGTAAATGCTAAAATAAGCATTATACAGGCTTAAGAAAAAAGCCTAAGCCCACGCCCCTCACTTCTGAGAAGGAAGGTCCT
>PVIR01016575.1:0-36312 GCA_004026965.1 Petromus typicus | reverse complement strand
CCTTGGGCTGTGGACACCACACCCGACCCGAACTCCAATGGGACCGAGGGAGCAGGATCCGCAAAGCCAGCATGTCTGGAGGTCAGCTCACAGATCAGGGTCAAACAGCGCCTCAGGAAGGTCGCCGGCTCCACATGAGATGCAGGGTGCTCGCTGGGCAGTGCTGCGTGTGAGGTCGGCCGAAGCCGAGGAGAGGCCTGGCACCTGCGCAGGCTCACGCCAGCCAGGGTCGGAAGCGCCCGCTGCCTCACGCCCCCTCAGGTGCTCAGCACAGACTGGAAGATCATCCCTGTCTGCCCCGCAAGCGGATGCAGCTCCGGGGCTGGGCTCCCAGGCCGTCTCAGGGAAGCCTGTCCAAGTGCCGCCCATGCCACTCAGCAGCCTGATGGCCCACGGTGCCCACAGCAGCACTGTGCTGATGGCCTGGCCGCACCCTGGGCAGATGACCCAGCCCAGCACCGAGTTCAATCCACGGGCCAGGGATCTGCTCAGTGCTTCTGGCGCCTGTCTTGCAAGTGCAGGGGTCTGGGCTCGATCATGGTAACCACATAAAACAATGCTGGGCATGGAGACTCTCGCCCACCAGCAATCAGTGCACTGTGGGGGCTCACACCTGCGATCGTGGGAGGCAGAGGCAGGAGGATTGCTGAATTCAAGGCTGAGCTCAGGGCCACCCTGAACTACAAAAGTGAGACCCTGTCTCAAAAAAAAAAAAATAAGAGTTCAACCGGTGCCAGGGGAGGCATCCTGGAGCAGCGCCGATGCAGCTCCTCAGGACCCTCGGCCAGGTGCCCAGCCAAGTCAGGGCAGTGCCACCCTGAGCAGCAGTACCTGCTGTAACCTAGCAGAGGATGTGAGGACCAGGACCTGTTAGCGCCTTCTGGGCACTGGGTCACCTGGGTCCTAACCACGGGCAGAGTCCTCGAGGGCTTGGACCACCAGGGGCCACTGCACATCATCAGCAGATCTGCGCTGAACCACGTCTGCCGTGACCTGTGGCAAATCACTGGGCTCTGTGCCTCAGTTTCCACACCTGTCACTGACTGTCACATGGTAAGGTCACGTGCCAGAGCAGATCCAGCACCTGGAGAGAGCTCACCAGCCTGCAGGGCCGAGTGTCTGCCCAGCCTGGCAGGGCTGATCAGCACCACAGCCAGAGCCTCAGCAGCAGCCACCAGCCAGGACACTCGGCTACTCGCCCACCACCCGTGTGGCTCCTGGCACCGCCAGCCTCAACTCGGTGGCACGTTTCTTTCTTAGCAACGACGTCAAACCACGTCACGGTCAGGGTTTGCACGTAGAGCTTTTCAGGGTTGGCAGTCGGCCCAGGTGTCATGTGACAAGTTATCTAATATTAAGATAGGCGCGCTGCGGGTTGTGACGGCCCCCCTACAGAGCCAACCACTCAAGAGGCTGAGGCAGAACGGCAAGTCTGAGGCTAGCCCAGGCAACTCTGTAAGGCCACGTCAAAGTACAGACGAGCACTGAGTCAAATAGTGCCTCTGCCCTCTGAATGAAATAAAACGGTACAAGCATGCCTGGGTCCAACTGCCAGGACTGCAGAAACACACAGCAAAACATAATGAGCTGGTGTGACTTCCCGGGACACGGCACAGCGGGAGCAGGAAGCACGTTTACTTCTGGGTGGGTGGGAGGGGCTAGAAGACCAGCTTGCAGGCCGGAAAGGCGTCATCCTCCGTGAACACCATACTGCTGCTCCCCAGCACTCGGATGCCCAGGGCCTGGTGCTGCGGGCGCGTCTCCTCAAACCACCTGCGCATGGCCACAGAATCGAAGGTGGGCACCAGGGTGACCTGCGGGCAGACCAGAGACAGTCACAGGATTCCCTGCCCACAGGCCCGCACGGCTGGGGCTGGGCGGCACCTGGCGCAGCCTGAGCTGGACTGGAGCCAGGCCACAAGGCCGCTCGCCCAGGTGTCTGAGGGCGACAGCCTCTGCTGACCCGGCAGCCCACCCTCAAGGCCATTTTAATGCCCTCAAGGCGACTCCAGCTGTCAGTTCACAGCTGTCCCACCCTCGTGCACCTCACAGCACGGGGGCGGCAGGAGCCACAAGGCCAGGGCGCCCCGAGGCTCCCACGGGCCCAGCAGGGCGGTGGCTGGGTGGCTGCAGTCTGCACTCACCTGCAGGTCTCGGTCCCACTGCCGCTTGGCATCCAGCAGTGCGTCCAACACTGCCCGCAGGCCCTGCTCGCGGTGCTGGTCCTGGCCGCTGATGACGTAGCAGAGCGCGCGCACGCGCAGGAAGAACGCAGTGTCTAGACACCCTGAGCTGCCACCGGGCAGATAGGCCAGGTCCAGGTATATCGGGGGGCCTGGTGGGCTGGCAGCTGCCCCTGGCCGGCTGCTGGCTGGCCCTGTGGGCGATACAAGAGGGTCACCAGCCAGAAGTTGTGATCCTCCCATCTCAGCCTTCTAGAGTGCTAGGATTTCAGGCATGCACCACCCTGCCCGGCCACACCCAGAATTTTTCCCTCTCCAAAAACCTCTGAGTACCCCCAAGGTGTACCAGAAGTCCAAAGGGGACCAAGAGACGGCCACCAGGCCCAGGGAGAAGGGGTGCTGGGGGACTTTCTGGAGCAGCCACCACCACCAAGCATCTCTCCCCCCTCACTAGGGGCAACTGCCACGCTCAGAACTGTGACACTGCCTGGAACAGCACCAGCTCATGCTGCAGCCCTGATGGTGACAAAGGGCGCTGCACTGGCCTCCCTTTCCTGGAAGAGACAGCCCCAAACCGCAGAGGCTAGACCAAGGGAAGGGACCCCAGCAGCCAGCAGCTGGCTTCAGGATGCTGTGACCCCACGGTCCTGGTGAGAGGCCTTGCCAGGATGGCGTGGTGCCAGCTGGAGCCTGCGTGCAACTCAACCAGGACACGCGCCAACGCCACTGTGGAATAGGAGACCCTGGGTCCCCCAGCCCACAGGATGGAGACGGCCCGGAAAAGGAGGCACGCTCCAGGCTCCCTTCTCCCTCCAGGCAGAAGGGCGGGCACTAGGAGGGGGCAGCCTGGCAGGGTCAGCCTGCAGCTGGCATTCTGGACAAGGCTGCTAGCGACTGTCATGTGAGCACCCCTCAGCTGGGTGGCTGAACGCGGCCACGCCCTGATCCTGGCACTCTGGGGAACTGAGCAAGACCCTAAGTCATGAGAAAAATAAAAAAGGGCCTTCACTGTATTTAACTGCTATGCCAGCACCACTTTTAAAAAGCTCAGATGGCCCCTCTCGTGCTTTGTACTAGTTTTCAAAATGAGAAAACAATAGTTAAAACCAGAGCAGACCAAAGACACTCACTCCCGGAGTGCGGCCCTGGCTGGCGGACCGCCGGGGCCAGAGCCGCCCTCCCAGCTGGGCCGTGCAGCGTGCGGCCTCACTACAGACACATCCTACACACGCCCGCAGACCCCGGCCTCGGGGCCTCCCAGGGACTGCGGCACAGCACTGCAGAGCCGGCCGCCATCCTGCCCAGCCTCAGCTGCTCTGCGCAACTCGGGAGACCGCGTCCATGTCCCATCGCTAGGGAACGGCGACCGCATCCCTATGCACGCCTGCCTCTGTTCTATCCTCCTGAGACTGACTCAGGCCCTCCGCAGAGCCACACTCCAGCCACCAAGCTGAAGGGGGGGCCTCAGCCTCAGCACGTGCTGGGAACACAGGCACGCCCCACTAACCTTCTTACTTAATCTGGGTTGGCTTAATCCTTAGATTCGGGACCCAGAGATATACAAGACTACTAGAACTGACTGTGCCAATTTCTTTTGACTCGCTGTCATAACAGAAAAGCTACCACACCAGACCCGCTACCCACCACGGGTCCGGCCCAGGCGCTTCCACTGCGGGGAGCAGGCGCAGCTGGGCTCACACAGGAAGCAGAAGAGGGCGTGAGTGCTGTCCCCAGCCCAGGTGGCCTACACGGGCCACCCCAGCCCAGTCCCCACACTCCAGCCCAGGTGGCCCACCCAGGCCCAGTCCCCACTCACCGGTGGCACTTCGCACGGTGGTCTTGGGGACAGCGGGCTTCCTGGACAGGGGCGCCCGGCCTCCCTTATCAGTGGGCTCGCTCCGGGAGCTTGACAGCCGGCCGGCCCGCTCCCCCCCAGCAAGCCCCTTGGTTTTGACCGCCGCTGTGAGCGTGGCTTTGGGGGCCACGGGCCCCGAGGTGGAGCGGGCTAATGGCTTCCGGGGGCGACTGGCATTCTCAGCATTCCCGCTGGACGCGGGCGGCAGCACCTCAGGGTCCACCATGCAGAGGCCAGGTGGGTCCAGCACAGGAGGCCGGTCTTTGAGGGGTGCTGGCAACGGGTCACGAGGCACCCCCAAGGCCTCCGTGTCGTCGTCCGAGTCTGCAGCCCCTGGGGCGGCAGGCAGGGGTTCAGAGTCTGACAGGGTGGGCAGAGACTCACTGACCGACGCCGGTGGGGTCTCCTCAGGCACTGCCCGCTCCTGTGACCCAGCACTGCTGTCCCTGGAGCTACCCGGGGATGCAAGCGCAGAGGACACGGCCTTGCGGTGCTCGAACTCACAGGGTGACACGAGGCACAGGTCCACATCATGCGGGGAGGCCGAGCGACGTGCACGGGGCCCGTGCAGCGGGAGGCTCAGCCCAGCCTCGCCCGTGGGGGCCGGGGGCGGCGGTCCTTGCTCCAGGGACACAGACAGAGACTCGTCCACCTCCGTGGAGTGTGGGGATCCCACCTCCGCAGGCAGTGAGGGTGTGGTAGCAGTGGGCGTGGTGGCAGTGGGCGAGGTATCCCGAAGGGGGCTCAAGGACAGGGGCCGCTCAGAGGGTGAAGGTGGGCAGGGGTGGGCTGTGCCAGGAGTCTCTGGCAGCCCCGGGCTCTGCTCCTGAACACCCGAGCGTGGCCCTGGCTGCAGGCTGCTCCCAAGACTGGGCGTGGCCACAGGCGAGGGCACGCTACGGGGCCCGTTCTGTGCCGGCTGCACGACCGGTGCAGTGCGGTCCTTGGGGGCCGCCTGGACGCCCACTCTCTTGACACTTGGGGCGGCAAGGGTGGCCTTGCGCACCTCCCGCGGCTGGGTGCGAGGCAAACTGTTCTTGGGGTCCTTCTTGACCTCCCGGGGAGGCTTGGCCTCCCTTTCCAGCGTCCTCCGTGGAGCCTCTTTCCGCACCGCCGTGGGGCGCTCAGGGCCTGGCCTGGCCTTAGTGGTAGCCCCAGCCTCCCGCTTGGCGCTGTCCCGCGAGCCCACACTGTCCCTGCTGCCAGTGCGTCTTGGAGCCTGCAGGTCCTGCAGTGTCACCACCGGCTCCCGCAGGAAGCCCAGGTGCTGCAGGCGGCCCAGGCCCTCGAGCAGGCGCGCAGGCGGGGTGCGGCCAGGGAAGAGTGCACGCACCACCTTCTCGGCAGGGTCTGCAGGCAGCCACACGAGCAGCACGCAGGCTGAGGTGGCGTCGGCGTCCGCTGCAGATGGGTGCAACACGTGCAGGTCCAGGCGGCCAACGCCCAGCTTCTCCAGCAGCACAGTGGGTGCGGCGGGCAGGCTTCGGCGCAGGGGCAGTGGCACGATGCCCAGCTGCGCCAGGAGCCCACGCGCCACCTCAGCCTCGTCCTCGCCACCCAGCAGGCGTGACGTGGGCTCTCGGGCATGGAGAAACACCACGCCCAGGCCAGGCGACGCCAGGCGCCGCTGCCCATCCTCACGCGAGGCCCCAGCCGCAGCCTCGTGCCGCTCCGCCACCTTGCGCCGCAGCAGGCTGTTGACACCCGGCAGGCTGTCGGCGCCAGCGTGTGTCACCAGCACAGCGTCCACACGGTCCACGTGGCGCACCAGCTTCCAAAAGGCGGCCTTGGGGTTGGAGCCCCCATTCAGCAGCACAGTGAAGTCACTGACCGCGAAGAAGGCCGTGTCCCCCAGGCCGCCTGGGAAGAGGTAGCAGCACGGCGGGTCGAGCTTGAGGAAGTCCCCGGAGGTCGGCGGCTCCAACAGATCGAAAGGGGAGGGGGGCTCCAGGGAGCCAGCCAGGTAGTCCAGGAGCTCACGCAGGCCGACGGAAGCTGGCAGCCGTGCCGCAGGGTTGAGCCGCAGCCCGTGTCCCAGCAGGCCCAGCTCAGCAGTGCCCAGCCGCGCCCAGTCCCCGAAGGGTGGGCACCCAACGGTAAGCGTGGGAGGCTCGGCCGGGGCCTTCGTGCACGCCAGCAGGTCCTGGATCTGCATTGAGGGCGGGAAGGGCCTCTGACACTTGAACACCCACCCCACCGGAGGAGGGGACCCCGGTCCTGCTGCCCCTGCGGACCATGCCAGGGGCACTGCTCCCTCCCCCTGCCCAGGCCCACCGCACCTGCTGCCCTGCCTCAGCACGCCCTCCAGGACTGCGACCCTGTCGGGGCTCCTTTACCCACTGACCCCACCCGGCCGAGGGCCCCCCTTCTGGCCTCCTGGTTGAGGACTGAACCCAGGGCCTGCCCAGTGAGCTACACTCCGGCCCTTTTTTCCGTTTTGAGACAGGCTTTCTATCTCACTAAACTGCCAAGTTGCCTAGACTAGATTCACCTTCATAAACCTCCTGCCTCAGCCTCCCTGCGAGCTGAGGTGACAGGGGTGGGCCGCCAAACCAGCTGTGCAGTGCCGGTTCCCGGAAAGTGGCACCGCCCTGCCACCAGGCACAGAGGGCACAGAGACACCACCCCTGCACAGGAGGGTTGCTGGCCCTGCAGCCCAGGGAAGGAACCAGGACGAGGGCCGGTGGGGGCAGCTTACCTCCCTGTCGTCCAGGATCTGCAGGAAGTGGTGGGCCGAGAAGCCCCCCGTCTGGAGCAGCAGCTCCCCAGTCTCCTCCAGGCAGGGCCCGGCCAGCACCAGCAGCTTATGAGAGGCAGGGACCAGCAGAAGGTTCCGGAGCTGCAGGACGGGGACACGGGTCTATGCAGTGGGATCCCTGCCCCCAGGCTGCGCCCAGGCTGGTGGGAGGCTCTGTGGCCGTGCCCATGCCCAGCCCTCCCGGGAGGCTCTGCACCATGCCTATGCCCAGCCCTCCCGGGAGGCTCTGCGCCGCGCCTATGCCCGGCCCTCAGCAGACCTGAGGCCTCTCTGCGCACACCCTCCAGCCCGCTGTCCCTGTCCAGGCCTCACGTGACACCCGGCTGGCCACCTGTTTCTGGCTCCGCTCCCTCTGGCCTGAGAGCGCTTCAAGAATGAGGGCTCAGCGTGTAAGGGGGTCCCCAGGGGTGCCCCAAGGCTCCTCCTCTTCCTCCTTCAACGTAAAAACTGCCAGAAGAGCCAGAAGCCATAGCCAAGAGCCACAGCCCAGCACCCACCTGCAGGGACTGCAGGACACAAGGGTCACTGGCTGCCCTCCCCTCCAGACCTTTGGGGCCCTGGGCTGGGGCCGACATCCGTGCAGACTGCCGGCTGAGGCAGGAGGCACGGGGACCAGCCCTGCACTGGAGGAGAGGGCCCCAGGCAGCAGAGGACAGGACAGGGTGGCCCGCATGGCCTGCAGCCCGCACGCACCGGCCTACCTCATCACACAAGGACTTGTCGGACGGGTTCAAAAGCACCAGTGTCTCCAGGGCATCGCCGCGGTGGTGCAGGCTCCGCTGCCCTGTGGGTCAGTCGGCCAGTCAGGGCCAGGCTGGCCCGAGGCAACTCCCGCCTCCCCGAGGGACCCTCAGCGGGGAGCGCCGCAAGTCAGGTCAAGACCGAAGCCATCTCAACCTGGCAGCTGCGCTGGGAAACCGGCAGCGCTGGGCGGGGGCGCGCGCGGGGGGACCTGAGGTGGACGGAGAGCAGGGAGGGCTGAAGCCGGCGAAGCCCAGGGGTGCAGGGGGCCTCCGGGCCGGGGCCGGCCAGCGGGAGGGGCAGGGGCGCCGCTCCTGGGTCAGGCCCTCAGATCCCCCCAGAGCCCAGCTGAGTCGGTCAGGCTCACGACTGACAGCGGGATCTTGCGGCAAACGGGGGGGGGTGGGGGGGGTGTCCAGCGGAGAGAGGGGAAGTGGCCGCCGAAGTCACACAGAACACAGTGCTTCCAGCCCACGCTCCAGCAGGAGGGGTCCGGAAGCCACCAGGGCCGGCCGCCGGGACAATGAGGCACGGATGGACACTTCCTTCCTCTCCCGCACACGCCGGGAGGTGACCCCACGGGCCGGTCGCGCGAGGTGCAAGTGATCCCCAGGCCCCGGCGCCGGGCGGGGCCCGACGTCCCCCGACCCCCGCCTGCGCCCCTGTGCGCGGCCCCGACCCCCGCCTGCACCCCGGCTGCTCCAGGGCTGTCCCGAGGCGCCCCGCGGCCCAAAGCCGCGCCCCGCCCGGTCCGTTACGGGCCCGGAGGCAGGCTCGCGTCTGCGCCCGGGGCCGCGGGCGACGCCCAGCGGGCGGGGCCGCGCCAGGCCGGCTCGGCGCCCGCCGGCTCACCCTTGACGATGCTGGAGAAGGTGGCCGAGTGCTGCGACACGAAGGCCTTCAGCTCCTGGTCCAGGCTGCACACGCCGGGGTCCACGTCCCACGAGCGGATGCCTGCGGGGCGGGCGGGGCGGAACGCAGCGGAGCTCGCGGCCGCTCGGGTCGGCTCCTCCGCGCCGGCTCCTCCGCGCCGGCTCCTCCCGCGGCCCGCTCCTCCGCGCCGGCTCCTCCGCGCCGGCTCCTCCCGCGGCCCGCTCCTCCCGCGCCGAGACCCGGGCTGCGCCCACCAGGCGCCCGGGACGCACGCCGCCCGCGCCGCCGCCCCCGCCCAGCCAGCCGCCCGGGGAGCGCCCGCCCCGGCCCTCCCGCCCGCGCCCCGCGCACCTCGCTCCAGCTCCTCCAGCACGAGCCCCAGCGGCCCCGCGCCGCCGCCCTCGCCGCCCACCACCAGCAGCAGCGCGCCCGCCGCCGCCGCCGCCATCTTCGCGCCCCCCCGCCGGCCCCGCCCCCAAAGGCTCGGCCGGAAGCGCTCGGCCCCGCCCGGAAGTGGCCCCTCCCCGGTGGGCGGGGCTTGGCCGCCCGCCCCGCCCGGAGGGCCCAGTGCGTCGTCCGCTGGTTCCTTCCCGCTCTGACCGCACTTGCGCGCCCCGGGGCCGGCGGCAGCGTCTCTGCGCTCGCGCCCTCTGGGCCCAGGCAGAGCCAGGGCCTCCCAGGCAGGGCTCTGACGGAAAGAGGAGCGGATCGCGTAGACAGGCCTTCCAGGGATGCGCAGGAGCTCGCCAGGCGGTGGCCAGGCGAAGGCGAAGGGGGCAGAAGTGACAGCCATGCGGAAGCAGGCAGGCACCTGCGCGTTGGGGACCCTGGTAGAGGAGGGCCCTCGTCGGGGACCCTGGGCGGGCGCAGGCCGCGCGCTGACTGCACCTCCGGTGCCCGGCCAGGGCTTTCAGACGACGGGAGAGGACTGGGTGCCGGGCCGGCGGGGAGGCTGTCCTGCCCTGCCCGGAGGAGCTGAGCCCGGCGGCAGAGCTGGAAGGCGGCCTCCGGGGAGGATGGCGGGCCGCGTACTCCCAGGCCTGAGGCGGGGGCCTCGGCGTGCACGCCCCTGAGGGAGGCAGGAGAAGCAGCTCACCTCCAAAGGAAACGGAGCCTGAGTTTTGCTTCGGCTTGATGCTTTGAGACAGGATCTGTGTATCCCGGACTGGCCGGAGTCACACTGACCCTCCTGCCTCAGCCTCCCGAGTGCTGGGACTCCACGCGAGCGCCGCCGGCCCACAAGACCGCCTGACCGCAGATCCGCGCCTCTGCCTCCGGCCGCCTCCCCCCGGCGGAGCCTGCGGCATAGACAGCCCACCCTAAGCCCGCTTCCTCCCTGCCACAGCCCTCCGTCCTCCCGCCCAGCCGCAGCCCAGCCCGGCCTGGCAGTCGAGAGGCACGCACGGCCTTGGCACCGAGGCAGGGCCCGCCCCGGGCCTGACCGAGTGCAGAGCGGTGGGGTGACTCAGGTGACCCTCCTCCTGCTCGCATTCGTTCATTCTTTCCTGTGTGATCCTTTGTTAGTATGTGTGCAGCCGGAGCGAGCACGCCTGTGTGGTCCTTGAAGCAGCCTCGGCCGGCAGCTTCGGAGTGGCCCCCTGATGTGCAGGTGCACGTTCTTTCTTATTTTTCCTTTTCTTCACTTTTGTGTGTGTGTGTGTGTGTGTGTGTGTGTGTGTTGTGAAACAGGATCTCACGATGAGGAAACCCTCCTGCCTCAGCCTCCCCATGCTGGGATTGCTGGCATGTTCCACAGAGCCAGGCCCTCCTGGGCTCTGGCTGTCTCCCAGGCCGAGTCCCGACCAACACGGACAGCCCATCTGCACTCGTTTCTCTTTGCCACCTCCTCCCAGCCCGGTCACATCCATGACCAAAGTGCAGGTGTGTGCCTGTGTCTGAGCACGCCTGTGCAGCGGCACGGAAGGGGGAGACTCGCTTCACACGTGGGGAAGTGAGGTCCCACGAGGTCACAGAGCAATCGGGGACCAGCACGCCTGTCGGGACGTGGACGTGTGTCGGGTGCCTGCGGGGTCCTGTGGCACAGTTGTCCTCCATTCGGCAAACACCCCTCCCCGCCCCCCTGTGGAGCCCCGCAGTGCCACAGAGCGGTGCCCATCCTGGTGCCCAAGGAGCCTTCAGCCTGGAGAGGAACGAGCTGCACACAGCCGGGGCGGGAGCGGAAGGAGGTGGACGGTCCGGGAAGCGGCGATGGCGTCCTGGGAGAGGGACACTGCAGCTGGGCTTCGAAGCACACGCACTGCACCAGAAACTACGGATCTAATAAACTTTCCCCTGGGTGAGCGTCCGGTGCTGACCGGCATCACCTGGCTCTGAAGACCCTCCTCCGCCGGCCCGTGCAGGAGGAACAGGTGTGCAGAGCCGGGAGATCGCCCGGGGGACCCCAGGGCCGACTGAGGTGCCGAGGGCAGCTGTAGACACCAGCCCAGTCCATGTCGAGCAGCCACGGTATGCTGGGCGCGGGGCCATGCCCTTCACCCCACCTGCTAGGGAGGCTGAGGCAGAAGGATCCCGAGTTCCAGCTCAGCCTGGGCCACTCAGCGAAACAGACTCAAGAAGGACCCTTCTCCACTGTTGGTGGGAATGTGGATTGGTGCAACCACTATGGAGGTCACCGTGGAGATTCCTGGAAAATCTAGGACTCCAGAGCCCAACTGACCCTGTGATTTCTCTGCTAGGTGTACACATAAAAGAATTTTAAAAATCCTTATCACAACCACCTATGTGTACCCATGTTTATAGCAGCTCAGTTTGTGATAGCTAAGTCTTGGAAATAGCCCAAATGCCCATCACTTGGAGGCTAGATAAAGATGACGTGTTTTTTTATAAAATGGACTATTACTCTGCCAAAAAGAATGATAAATGTGAGTCGTTTGTACTCAAATTGATGAAACTTGAGGGCACAGATGTGTAAATACCCCATCTTTTCTTTAGTATGGAAAACTGAAGTTGTAAACGAATGCAAAAATGTATGATAGGTAACAAAGCAGGAAGAAAACGTGCAAAACAAGAAGAGGGAAGGCAAGTAAGGGGCAGTAAAGAAGGGAGAGAAAAATACGATAGCTTTTTTAAAAGTATGTATATAGGAGGCAGGGGCCATAGGGAGGGCAGGGGAATACGAATAATGAGAATCAAGACGTGTCATGTACCGGTACAAAATCTCTATGCTGAATGTGACCATAATGTATGTGTAAAGTGCATCAACAAAGTAAACTAAAAAAAGAAAACGGGGCCGGGGATTTAGGTCAGAGGTTCCGGCGCCTGCCTCGCAATGCAAGGTCCGGACCTCGATCCCAGTAACCACAGACAGCAGTGCCGGGTGTGCAGACTCACGCCCACCAGCGATCGGCACCGCACACCACAGGGACGTCGCAGGGACTCACGCCTGTCATCCCAGCACTCCGGAGGCCGAGGCGGGAGGACTGCTGCGTCTCAGGCCGAGCTCAGGACCGGCCTGAACTACAGCGTGAGACCCTGTCTCAAAAAAATGGAAATGGAACACTAGTCGGGAGTAAGAGAGTTGGGGAATGTTTATTATTTAATTATGTAGTGAATTATTTTAATAAAGGAGTTAGTGCACTTGATAAAAAATGAAAACTACGTCACAGCAGAAGGGTCTCGGGCGGCGGCCCCGGGTCACAGCACGTGGAGCTCACCCCTTCTGCCGCCAGACAAGGACACGACGACGACTCTCGGAGCCCTCTGCTCCGTGCCAGTCCCTCCGTGCCCCGGCGGGGAGACCCAGGCCGGGGGCGCCGGTGTCGCTGCCCGACACGGCCGGCGCCCCGCGGGGTCCCGTCGCCCCCCGACACGGCCGGCACCAGGCGGGGGTCTCCTTCGGACCGGCTTCTGAGCAGAGGAAGGAAAGGGGTACAGGAGGGCAGCGGACGGGAGCACAGCAGGCCCCGCGTCGGGTGCAGGCTGCGCCGCAGGCCCCGGCAGGCCGGCTGGAGACGCGGCGGGGGCAGCGGCAGGCAGGGACGGCCGAGCAGCCGCGAGGACAGGCCAGCCCTGCCGTCCGCAGTTCCCGCTCCTGTACGACGGAAACACGGCGTCCTCCCGCCACCAGGCTGGCATAAGGGCGGTGCCGGGGGGATGGGAAGGGAGTCTTTGCTTTTCCTTTTATTAATTTATCGCAAGTCATTGGCTTTGCCCGGCCCTTGCACTGAGCTGCAGCGTGAGACCTTTTTTTTTTTTTTTTGAATTTTTGGTACAAGGTCTCGCTAAGGCACTAAGTCATCCAACCCTCCTGCCTCAGCCTCCCAAAGTGCTGGGAAGACAGGCACGCGTTGTCACTCCCGGCGGAGCCGTTTTGCAGACTGCTGCGTTGGGGGTTGGGAAGGAGGGGCGGTGGGCTGCAGGGTTCGCGGCCCTGCGGAGCTGCCTGGGTCCAGACCCCAGCTCTGCCACCCGCTGCGAGGTCGGGCCAGCAATTGACCGTTTTTGCGCTCGGTTCCTCGTCCGGAGTCGACTGGGTGGGGGGAGGACGACGGCTGCGCCGCTCCGCGAGGCCTGCTGCAGCGCGTGGGCGCAAATCAGCTCGAGCCGGCGGCGCCCCACGCAGGACCGCACGCCCGGGGCTGCCCCGCCGGTCGCTGCCGGCTCCGAGCCCGCAGCCCCGCCCCGCTGAGTCGGGACCTATCCCGTTCCTTTACATGCCATACGTGCTGCCCCTGCGTCACCACACTGACCAATCCTAAGCCTCTGCTGCTTTCCGGGCACCTCCCGGGCCAATCCAATCACGTCCTTCCTCGCCGAGGTGCTGCTTGCAGTGGGGGTGGGGTGAGTACTGCACCTTCGGAGTCGCTGCTGCGCGGTGTGTGTGCGTGCGTGCGTGCGTGCGTGTGTGTGTGTGTGTGTGTGTGTGTGTGTGTGTGTGTGTGTGTGTGTGTCTGTCTGTCTGTCTGTCTGTCTGTCTGTGGGAGGGGTGTGTGTGTGAGAGAGAGACACTTGGACCTTCGCGATGAACAGCATCCCCAACAGGACCTCGCTAAACGGCTAGGTCCGGGTGGAATTTGCGACGCTCCTGCCTCGGCCTCCCAGGAGTGCTGGGATGACAGGCTTGTGCCCGACTCCTGGCTCCACAAGGGTCTGGAGTGCACGCGGCAGAGCGCTCTGCACGGCTCCCCGACGCCCCAGCCGGGCCCTCTGCCCCTCCTTGGCACGGTGATGCCCTCGCTGAGCACCGACTGTGTGCGCAGCTCAGCCTGAGTCGCCCGCTGCCGCCCGGGCTCTCCAGCCACCCCGTCCTGTCCGCCGCGGCGCCTCTTACCCTCACCGTCCCGGCGTCCCCACACCTGGTTCTGGATGGACCGAGGCTCGCTCTGCGGAACCTGATGCCCCGTCGATCCCCGCACCGCACGGTGCCGGCCAGCCTGTGACCGGCGAGAGGACTGAACCACGCTATCCTTGGGGACTCAGGTTCCCTGCAAGACCCAGCAGTGCCCTGGGCCAGGATGCTGGGAAAAGCCCTCTCTCCCGCCAAGAAAGAGCCGAACTTGGCCTTGGCCGTGTTTCATACAGTACAAGAGATGGGCCAGCCTGGGACTCTCCTGCCTCAGCCTCCCAGAACGCGGGACACCAGGAGTGCTCCAGCATGCTGCTCTGTGGGACGTCTCTCTGGATTCACAGTGTGATGGAGCCCCTTAGAGCGGTTGGCAGGGACAGCTGGCTGAAGGCTTCGACATCCCGGCTCCGGTGAGCGGTGAGCCAGGACAGGCCGGGAGGGAGCAGGGAGCTGTCCAGGCAGTGACGTTGATGCTCGGTGCTCGGTGAGCCCAGGCACCGTGGAGAGAGGCCCCCGCCTGAAGTCTGCCTGAGCCGAGATGACCGCTGAGAAACGCGACGTCACCAATACAAACACAACCAGCCCCAGGGAAGACAATGCAACGCCTCCGAAGACCACTGACCCACGGCCACGGAGCTCGGGAGCGGCCGCACGTAAATCTGCCAGGTACCAGCTTGAGTGAGAGTCGGAAAACCGGACTCACCGTCGGCACACTGGAGGAGTCGGGATCACAAAATATGAATGTGCTGCTGCCTCTGCTGGCTTAGTTTGGGGCCAGTCAAGGTCCCAAGTCAACTTTGGTTGGTTTTCTTTTCTACTTTTTTTTGGGGGGGGGCAGGTGTTTTGATTTGGTTTTTGTATGTATGGAAAATGGTACCTTTGCACTAAGCTATATCACTAGACTTTTAAAAAGCATTTTACTCTGAGGTAAGTTCTTGCTAAGTCACTCCATGGCCCAGGCTGGAACTGAGCTTGCCACCCTCCTGCCTCAGCCTTCCAGAGTGCTGAGAAGACAGGCCTGAGCCGTGCAAACCAGCTTCGTCGGGTTTTCCTCAACACGCATTCTGAGAAAAAAGCAAAGTACTGCTCGGGTGCACGAGGAAGGAGAACAGCGTGGAAGGACGAAGTCGCGGGGTGTCACGCATCAGCAGGAGACCAAGCCTCAGGGGCAGTGCGTCCTGGCACTGAGCAGAGCCCAGGCGGCGCCCAGGCCCGGGGCCTCCGACCAGCCGTGCTCGCTGTGCAATGCACGCGTGTGAGACCATGCGCCTGACAGCCTCATCAAGGAGTACTGGGGCAGCTCACCAACGCAGGAAGTCGAGCAGGACCTGGCCCTGCCTGGGCCCTGAGGCTCCTCGGAGTACCGCGCGCACCGCAGAGGCCGGGTCCTGGCCGGCACAAAATCCAGACACGCAGGCGATGCCTGGCCGCGGCGGGGCCCCTCCTGGAGATGATGCGCGTTTTCTGACCTAGACAGAGTGTCGTCTGAACAGCGCTGCACAGGCGCGAAGGCTGAAGGTGCACGCGCAGTGGGGTGGATGCCGGCGATGCCCACAGCCAGGCCGCGTCTCAAAGCTCAACATGTTGCTCTGCCCTCCCCGATCAGGACTCCTCCACTGTCAAGGCAGCGGAAGACAGGACAGCAAGCAAACATCACTTTTCAGCGGAGACAAAGGCCCAGCGCCGCAGGGCCCCGCAGCAGAGAGGACGCGGCCGAGAGGCAGGAAGGCACTGTCGGAGGTTTCTCTTCAGAAAATGATGCACCAAATACCAAAGACAAGTTAAAGAATTAAAGACTTCCACAATACAAGAAGCCAACAAAGACTCATAATTAATACGAATAAAGCTTCAAGTCAATATGAAAGACATTCTTTCTTTTACTTTTTTCCTAATACTAGGGAACCCAAGGTCCCTGGACTGAGTTGCATCTTGAGTCCTTTTAACTTTATTTATTTATTTGTTGGGGTTTTTTAAGACAGGGGCCCCCTGAAAAGCAAAGTGTGGGGTGGGTGACGGGTTAACCTGAAACAGGGGTTAGTAACTCCAAAGTTACATGATCCGTAATGAATGATTTTTTGTAAGCACATATTTTCTTGCTACTGCCGCCAGGAGCAGACTTGCTTATCCAGCCTGCCAAGGACTTGCTTATCCACGTTGCCAAGGAGACACCGCGATATCCACCTGCAGCCCTGGCTGGGCTTGACCCACTGTGGACCGACCCGGGCCTGGACTCGGGGGTCCGGTGTCTCCTGGACGCGCAGTGCTGGTGTGAGGACCTGCACAAAGGTCTTTTCCCCGCTGATGCTACCTGCTGCTGCGGGGACAGAGACAGAAAATGGCTGACAGGGCCGGGGAGTTAGCTCAGTGGTTCTGGTGCCTGCCTTGCAAGCGCAAGGTCCCTAGTTTGATGCCCAGTAACCACACACCACAGTGCCACGCGGGGTGACTCACACCTGTCATCCCAGCCCTCGGGAGGCAGAGGCAGGAGGATCGCTGTGAGTTTGAGGCCGGCCTGGGCTACATAGTGAGCTCAGGGCCAGTCTGAACTACAGTGAGACTCTGTCTCAAATAAATAAATAAATAAATGGCTGACGAACAGGTGAAACACAGTCCAGGATAATACTGGTGGCCACGAGCCGTTTTCCTTTGCTTACCCCTAGCAAATTCCTCGTTGGCCGGCCCAGCCCTGAACGGCTGCTCACCCTAAGTACCCGTCTCCCTGATCTGATCCTCCTCGCAGGCTCCGGCCTGCACTGACGCACATCCCAAACCTGTGTGTGACCATCTCACCCTAAATGGATGTACTCCCCTCCTGTGTCTGGACCTGCTGTAGTCAGTCAGTAACAACGACATCATATGTAGCCAATAGCTGCTTTCTCTGCCCCTGCTTGCAAAACCTATGTAAACTGTAAAAGAACAAAAGACAGTTTGAGAATAATCCTGACCAGGCCCATCAGTGTAAAAACGCTTGCTTTCTGCCCCCAAGTCCTGTGCGTTTTGGTGTTTCCTGTTAGCTGTGACATCACTGTGTACTTCAGGCCTCCACTGAGGCGCTCCTCCTGCCTCTGCCTCCCCAGGCTGAAATTACAGGTTCGCGCAACCACTCTTGGTTTGGTTTTTTTGTTTGTTTTGTTTTGTTTTTTGAGACAGGGTCTCGTGGTCACTATTCTGGCCAGGCTGAGCTCCAACTTACATACACACTGCCTCTGCCTCTCAGATTACAGCCACGTGCCACTACACTTAGCCTGAACAGTCAATAGTTTTTCTCTTTCATCTTCTTTTGTCTATATGTAAGGGGAGGAATCGACCCAACGGCCTCCGCACTAAGCTGGTCTTTCTTTTTTAGACAAAGTCTCACTTTATAGTTCAGGCTGGCCCTGAGCTCACTAGGCAGCCCAGGCTAGCCTTCAGCTCACAGCAATCCTCCTGCCTCTGCCTCCTGAGTGCTGGGATTACAGGTGTGAGTCACCACGCCCGGCCGAGCTAGCCTGTTTTGATTTTGGACTGAGACGTCTCCCCAAATTACCCCCTGGGACTTGAAGATGTGGTCCTCCTGCCTCAGCCTCCCAAGGACCTTCAATTACAATATAGCCACCTGCTATTTTTTCCCAGCAGTCAGTATTTTTCTTGGTGAGGAAAGCACAGTGACATATGCCTGTAATCTTACCACTGGAGAGGCTGAAGCAGAAGATTTCCATAAATTCAAGGCCAGTCTGACCTATAGCAAGACCCTGTCTCTAAAAAACAAAACAAAAAATCATAATTTTTTCTCGTTGCTGAGGATGGAAGCCAGAGACGCGCACATGCAAACTTATCATTTGTTTTTTGTTTGCTCTTTTCTTGTTTGAGACAGTCTTGCGATGTAGCCCAGAGTGACCTAGAACTCACAGCAGTCCTCCTGCCCCAGCCTTCCAAGTGCGAGGACTAGAGTCCAAAACACACCCAGATAATACAAACTGTCAGAAACGGGTGAGACCCCAGCAGGCCTTTCTCCTGAAGAAGCCAGGAGTCACCTACAGAGTTCAACTGCGAGGATAATCCGAGGAAAAGCCAGCAGAAAGTGAAGCGGCACTTCCGCCCTCCATACGTACGAGCCGGAAGCCTGCACCATCCAGAACATCAGCAAGAACGCAGGGCTGGCACTGTGCGGCGACTCGGGTGTGAGATGGCACGGTGTCCCCTGAACCTGAGCGCGTGTCTGGGGACCTGGCTGGACTTCCCCATCTCACCAGCACAGCTTGGAGATGTTTGCACTGAACACAAAGGCGAACGAGCTAAAGGCGCACAAGCTGGAGAGGTCACAAAGCTGCGGGAGAGGAGAGCGCCCGCGCACGCACATGCGTGCACGCACACACATGCACACATAGGCGTGCACACACACACACGCCTCGCACCAGCGGCACGGCGAGGGCGCACAGCATGGCGTGAGGGTGGGGGGCCCGGTCCGGCCTAGCGCTCAGAGCAGAGCGCGCTGGGCACCCGCGCCCAGGCTGTGGGAGGGCAGGGACCTCGGAGGAACTGACTGACTGCAGGGCGAGAGTTTTGCTTTGCGGCCCTGAGGTGGAGCTGGAGGCCGCGGGCGGAGCTGTGTCGCAGAAACATTTCCTTTCCTTTAAGGCAGGATCTCGCTGGGTCACTAAGCTCCCGGGCAGAACTCCAACTTGCAGCCCTCCTGCCTCAGCCTTCCTGGATGCTGGGGCCACAGGTCTCACCTCCCACTCTGTCGCTGCTGTTCTTTATTCCGTGCCCGGAGCTGGCAGCTAGTTAGTGTAGCTGTGGTCCGCCGGACAGGCCAGCGGGCGGCAGCGCTGCGGGCTGGGCCCTGCGAACGCGCCTGTTCTGCACACGGACACCGAGACACGCAAGGTGCGAGTGAGGTGCAGGAGAGCGAGGGGGCGCGCGTGCGTGCGCGTGCGTGCGTGTGCGTGCGTGTGCGCGCGTGGTGGGTTCTGAGCACACCGCTCTCACGCGCCTCCTCCACGCGCGCAGGGCAGGGAGGGCCGCGCGGGGAGTGTGGCCGGAGGGACTGCTCGCGCCCTTCCAGGCGCTGCCCAGGCGCTGCTGCGAAACGCTGAACAGCACGGTGTCAGGGTCAGGGCCACGCAGAAGGGACAGGGCTTGAGTCCAGAGTGGGAGAAAAACCTCGGGGCTGATCTAGGAGGCTGAGGCAGGAGGAGAGAAGATTAAGTGCAGCCTGGGCAGTTTAGCAGCTTAGCAAGAGCAAGTCTTGAAATTTAAAAAAAAAAAAAAATATATATATATATACACACACACATATATATACACAAAGGGCTCCTTCCTAGAGGAGGGGCTTCGGTGCGCCTGGGCAATGCTGGGTGAACAGGAGTTCTCCGGGAACACGGTGGGGGGAGGCGAGGGACGCGCGCCCGCAGCCCCGAGCCTCGCCGAGAGCGGGGGAGCAGCACTGGGCGGGCGGGCGGGGACCGGCCTGGATCCGCCCCGCGCGTCACCGGCGTCGGCGCTGTCCGCGCCCCGGTGCTGACAAAGATGGCAGGCGGCGCCCGGGCCCCGGCGAGCGCGGAGCTGCCCCGGCCGCGCGGTCCCTGAGCCAGGAGCCATGTCGCTGCTCTGCGTGGGAGGTAGGGCAGATGCCGCCGGGGGCCGGGGGCGCCCGGGGCCGCGGGAGCCGAGGGACGGCGCGGGTGGCCAGGGCTGCCGGGCTGGGCTGGGTGCGTCCCGGCCGGGAGGCCGTCGCAGGAGGGTCTCGGCCGGGGCCGGGGCCGGGCGCGACCCGGCTGGGCAGCCGCTCCGCGGGGGCGGCACGCGCGGCTCGGGCGCGATCGCCGTGCGCGGAGCGCGGAGGGCCCGGCCCGCGGCTCGGGGACCCACCGGCGCCTGCGGTGCGCGGGGGCCGCGGGCGGGCGGCGCGTGGGAGCGCCCCTCCCCCCTCCATTCACAAACGCGCGCTCCGGCGCGGGCGGCGCGGCCGCGGGCTCTTAAAGGAACAGCGCGCTCTCCCGGGCGAGGCTTGGCCTGGCGGGCGCGGCGGGGCGGGCAGGGACCCACCACCAGCTGCCACTCCGACCCCCGGGCCTCTTCGGGCGGGGAGCGGGGCCCACGCACCACAGAGGCCGGGCAGACGGAGGGGGCGGGCAGAGGTGCAGCCGGGGGCGGCGGGGCATCGGCCTCGAAGCGCCCGGTGCCTCCTCCTCCGGGGCACTGGGAGGTCGCACCCGACTCTGACGTAGGCAGAAGGGGGCACGAGGTTGGCATGACGTGGGCGGGGAGGAGAAGCGCGGGCGGACGGGAGGGGGTGGGCTGCCAGGGCCTGGGGCCTGGGAGGGGCTTCCTTGAGGTCCCAGCGCCTCTCCCAGCTCTGGAAAGGCCAGCTCCCAGCCCTGGGGCGCCCCCCTGGAGGAGGGGCCCCTGCACATTCACGCCTAAGCCTCCGGGGGGAGCAGCGGAGCCGCCCACACTCCAGTAACCCACTGGCCAGCATTTCCGGGGCACAGGAGCCGGGGAACACCTCTCCCTGGTCCAGGAGGCCACAAGACGCCCGGTGTGCCCTGGCAGGCTGGTGCCAGAGGAAGCACATCATATAAAGGTCTCCCAACCTCTCTGGGAGGCTGAGGCAGGAGCATCGTGCCCATCTTGGACAACTTCGTGACTCTGCAAACGTGTCTCAAAAAGTAAAGAGGGTGGGGATGTAGAGGTGTAGCTCAGTAGGAAAGACCTGGTCAACCTCAGTATCAAAAAATGAAACAAAACTCCTTCTGAGCTGGAGCTCAGACGGAAGGATACACACCCGCCAAGGCCCAGTCCGCATAGACCGGGATGCACACAACTGCGCATCTGGGCCATAGACACACGTGACAGGGCTCACCATCGGCCACAGCAGCCCCATGGAACACGGCCCAGTGATGCGTAAACACATGTCCGTGCCTCGTGCCACGTGCGTACACACACACACACACACACACACACCGGCCGTGCCAGCACGCGTGCGCCAGTGTGCCCACATCCCCAGCCCACGTGTGTAGACCTCACCTGCGCGCCCCGACGCACTTGGCCCTCTGCACGCGCACACCTGCCTGTCTTGAATCCACAGAGCTCAGGCACAGCACACACCTGCACTTGTGCACTGTGCGCCCACAAACAGGGCATCGCCCTGGACAGGCCTCGCTTGTCCCCTCATTTTTTTCTGGTTCTGAGGGTTGAACTGAGCTTGTCCACAGCCTTTTCTATTTTTATTCTGAGACAAGGTCTCACTAACCGGCCCAGACTGAGCTTTAACTTGCAATGCTCCTGCCTCAGCCTCCCAGAGCGCTGGGGTTCCAGGGGTGCAGCACCAGGCAGGCCCACTGGACGCCTCGGGAATCCACAATACTGCGCGGGGCCCGTCGTCCCCCCCACTCCCCCACCCCCGTCGCCAGGCTCTGTGTGCCCTGCCTTTCCCCCTCTGTGCCCCTGCCTTCTCGGGTCCCCTCGGCCCCATTTTACAGATGAGGTTTTGCAACTCGCCCAGTGTTCCGAGCCAGATGCTGGCTGACATGGCAGCTGGCACCCACCCCGAGACCCAGCGGGGCTGTGTGCAGCCCCCAAGGGGCGCCGCCGAGGGCACCCCGAGCCCTGCACCCCGCCAGCCGCCGCAGGCCGGTGAGCTTGGGGAAGGCCCCGCAGCGAGTGCCAGCCCGCAAGTCGGTGCCGTGTTTTATTAGTGGGGACCAAGACCTCCCCGGGCCAGTGAGCGGGCATGTCCGAGGCGATGCGTGCTCAGCCCGGGCGGGCTCCGTGCGCGAGGCCGGGGCTGCGGGGCCGAGCGGAGCACGGCGGAGGCGGGCGGCGCCAGCCAGGGTCCAGCCCCGCGGCGAGGGCGCGGTGCCAGGCGCGGGAGGACTGCGGCGCCCGGGGCTCCGGGCCGTGTGGCCGGCGCGGTCCCCGCCGAGAGACTCGAGTCTCTCCAGGACCCACCCGGTGAGGAGGAGACCCGCCCGACACCGGCCCCGTGATGACCGGAGGGGGACGAGGCCGGGCCAGCAGCCCCCAGCGCAGGGCGCGCCCGCCGCGTTATAAATAGCCGGCGGCGTGACCCGCGAGCGTGGCGCTTCCTCCCGGCTGGGCTGGCCGGTGTCGCCGCCGCGCGGGTGTGACCGGGGCGGGGCTCGGCCGGCCCTGCGCTGCCCGACGGGGCGGGGGCCGGTCCCCGCGTGAGCCTCAGCCCGGCGCCGCGAGCCCCGGGACGGCGGGACAGGCAGCCAGCGGGAGAAGGGCGGGCGCGAAAGGGTGCAGGCGGTCGGGACGCGGGACGCGGAGAGGCGCAGACGGGACCCAGAGGGCCGCGGAGCCCCCAGCGCCCCTGCTGGGTCAGCCCCGGCTCCCCGCGCCCTCCTGCCTTGGCCTCCCCTGAAGAGGGCGCTGGGCGCAGGTGCCGCCCGGGGGCAGGGCGCGGGGGACAAGGCACCAGCACCAGGCCGGCTGTGAACTTGGGGTTGGGGTGTGCGCTGGTGGGGGAGAGGATTCGGGGCACAAAGCAGGGAAGGAGGCCAGCCCGAGTTAGGGAACTAAGGGCCTGAGACAAGGGCGGCCGAGGGGGCGCCCAGGCCGGGGCAGACCCGGCCTCTGTGTCCGGCCCAAGCCGGGCTTCGACTGCTCCATCCGGTCAGCAGCTCGGCACACACCCCACGTCCCTGCACAAACCCACGCGGAGTGGGGGGAGGCCTGGTTTCTTCGCATTTAACAATCTGGGCCTTTTCGGTGGGGAAATGGCGTTGGCGTAGGAGCTTGCTGTCCCCCTGCTGTTGCCGACAGCCATAGGCCCGGGGGTGGATCCCATCTCACAAGCGCCACTCAGCCGCAGTGGTGAAGCAGAAATTCCAGCGACGGGAAACAGAAATACGCCCCAAGACAGGGTCAGTGCAGTTTGTCCCGAGAACCACAACTCCGCTTTGCGGCATGTTCCACACTTTGCTTCCCGGGGCACGAGCACCAGGATCCTTGGAAACCCGCAGGTTCAGGAACGCGGTGCAGGGTGCCGCTCTTTGCACAGGAAGTAAAATGACACAGCTCGAGCCAGACCGGAGATGTGCAGTGTTCCCGGGCCATCAGCGTGGTTCTGCTGATTGCACTGGGGCAAGAACGGATCGGGTGGGCAAGGCCTTGCTCCGTGCAGCGGTTGTTTCAAGTGCTAGGGGTTAAATCCAGGAGCTTCCGACTGAGCTACATCCCCACCACTTTTTTAAAAAATTTGAGACAGGGTCTTGCTAAGTTGCCCAACTGCTAAATTACCATAGGACTCTCCTGCCTCAGCCTCCCGGAGTGCTGGACTAACCAGGATGCACCACCATGCCTGGCTTTGGCACAACAATTTTGTTGTGTGGGTTTTGTAAAACATGCATGTATTCTCTGCAAAAGCGGAGAAATGTTTTTCAAAAAAAAAAATGAAGAGATGGAAAAAAGCAAGCCAAGGACATGGCAAGCCAGGCAAGGTAACCCCAGCACTGGGGAGACAGGGGGTTGTAAACTCCTGCCAGCTGGGCAATTCAGCAACTCAAGGAGACCCTCAACCAAAAAAAATATAAATTAAACTGTTAAAGGGCTGGGGAATTAGCTCAGGGCAAGGCCCTGGCTTCAGTCCCCAGTACCACAAAGCCCCCAGCATCATGATGAGGCGAGAGCCGCCAGGAGGGCAGCCGCAGGGGAGGGGTGCCACGCCCGAGGCAGCTGCAGCGGAGGGGTGCCACGCCCGAGGCAGCTGCAGCGGAGGGGTGCCACGCCCGAGGCAGCTGTAGCGGAGGGGTGCCACGCCCGAGGCAGCTGCAGGGGAGGGGTGCCACGCCCGAGGCAGCTGCAGCGGAGGGGTGCCACGCCCGAGGCTGGCGGCGGAGGGGCAGCCCGGCCCGGCACCGCAGGGTGGCCTTGTGTTGTGACACTGGCTGCGTGCCCTGACTCTGAGCAGGGCATATGAGCCCAGGTGCGGTGAGGGACGAGCCCCAACACCCATGCGCTGGGCCCGCTCCCCCGCCTGAGTCCTGCACCCCAAGCCAAGGTGCGTGCGCGGAGACTGCTGCGGTTAGGGAAGAGGTGTGTTCAGGGCAGGCCCGGCCTGCGAGGTGCCCTCGGCTCCCTCTGCCTCCCCCACCCCTGCGCCCCCCGCAGGGCTTCCCGCTGGAGGCCCCCCGCCGCGCTGCACCTCCTTTTAGTTTTCTATTTGGCAACAAGGTCTCTCCTGCTAAGGCGGAGTTGTCCAGACTGGGTTCAGACTTGCGGTCCTCCTGCCTCGGCCTCCCGGAGTGCTGGACGACAGGGGCAGCACCACCCCTGCCGGAGCTCTTTCTCTGGAATCTCGGTCACTGGGGGCGAGGGACGCTGCCAGGCCGAGACGGGCACAGGGTGGGAGGAGACTGCTTCCGGCGGGCTTCCTGCGGCCCTGCTGGCCGGCTGCCCTGTCTGATGCCCTCTCTCCCTCCCTCTCTCATCCCTGCCTCCTCCTCTGTGTCTGTCTCTACTTTACTGCGGTTCCTGCTTGATCGTTTGATACTTTGTGCTTGCGGTCTTTGCCTGTGGCGGTTGTCTCACCGCTGTGCCTGCCGGCGTCTCCTCTGTCTGCACGTCTGTCTGTCTGTCTCGCCTCTGTGTCTGAGTGTCTCTCCCTCGCCGTGGTCTCTGTGTCCCGCTCCGTCTGTCTCTGCGCGTCTGCTCTGTCTGTCCTGTCTCTGCCCCGTCTGTGCCTCTCCCTCTGCCTCGCGCTCTCCTGATGTGTCTACCGCGGTCTCCGTGTCCTTCTCCCTTCCCTCGTCTCTCCCCTCTCCCTTCCCTATCTCTGTCTCTCCACAGTCAAAAAAGCCAAGTTTGACGGTGCCCAAGGTGAGTGCCCCCTGCTGTCCTCTGTCCATCTGCCCTGTTTCTGGAGGGGGAGGAGGGCTCTGGGCTGAGGCTGGCACTGGGCCTCTGCCCGGGAAGCGCGGGCTCGGGTGTTGGGGGACGAGGCGGGGCCTCTTGGGTCGGCTACAGAAGGGGAAACCGAGGCCAGGAGCAAGGGGAGCGCCTCGGAGCCGGGCTGTCCTGCCGCTGCACGCCGCCGCCTGTGTCTGTGCCCCGGCCGGATCGGCGTCCTGGCTCGGAGGAGGCGCCCTGGGGAGCCGGGGCTCCGTCCGAGGGCGCCTCGCCGACCCCTGCTCTCGCCACCACAGAGAAATTCAACACGTACGTGACCCTGAAAGTGCAAAATGTCAAGAGCACGACCATCGCAGTGCGTGGCAGCCAGCCCAGCTGGGAGCAGGACTTCATGTTGTGAGTCTGCGCGCCGCGGGCCACGCCCCGCCGCGGCCCCGCCCAAAGCACCGTGGCCACGCCCCGTCTCCCGCAGCGACCGCCCCCACATGAACGCGGCCCCGCCCCCGGGCCTCGGCTAGTGGCCACCGCCCCGAGGCCCGGTCTGCCTTCCCGCCCCGCCACGCCGGGCCCTTGGCGTCGTCGCCTCAGCGCATCTCCCGGGCTCAGGCCAACTCCCCACGGCGCCAGCCTCCGCCCGGCCTCCTGCTGCTTCCCGCCTCCCTCAATCTGTTCTCTGCAGCCCCAGGATATTTTTAACGCTGCAGATCACATCCTTGGCTCCGTGTCCCTCACCGTCCCAGCGCGGCCTGGGGACCGGCCCCTCCGCCCGCCCTCCCGGCACTGCCCCAGGGCCTTTGCACCTGCGCGTCCTGGCCCCCTCGCCGGAGCCGACCGCTCCTCCCAGCCCGTGTCGGAGCCTGTTCCCTGGGCGCTCTGAGCCAGGCCGGGCCCCTGGCCTCGGGTCTCCTTGTAGCATGAGCACACGGGCCGCTTTCTGGGGGCTGGAGGCCTGGGCGCAGCCCGTGACTAGGGGACCTGACCTCTGAGCCCCTCGCCTGCTCCTCTCCCCAGCGAGATCAACCGCCTGGACCTGGGACTGACCGTGGAGGTGTGGAACAAGGGTCTCATCTGGGACACCATGGTGGGCACCGTGTGGATCCCGCTGCGGACCATCCGCCAGTCCAACGAGGTGACCGTGGGGCTCCAGGCGGGGCCGAGGGGCCGCGGTGGTGAGCTCCTCCATGGGGACGGTGGGGTCGCCCTACAGCCGCCAGTCACCAGCTCCTTTTACACTACTGCCGTCCGGTCACTCTGCTTTTTCCCCACCTGACTCCCAACCCGTGAGGCCTCCAGCCCCCAGCGCGGCGCTTAGGGGCGATGCTCGCGTCGCATTCCAGCTGGGGAGACGGAGCTAAGGCAGAACCGCTCAGGCACCGGACCGAGTCATGTGGCCTTGCCTAGCTGCAAGGGATTCTGGGAAGCGTATCGTTAAGCCATGCCCTCTGAGGCCAGCTAACTCACACTACAGTACCGTGGAGGGAAAGAAAGGGTCATGTGGACCGCCAGTGTCCTGTGCCAGTGGTGGGCAGCAGGAGGGAGGCCACCCTCCCCAGGGAAGGTGCCCACCGGAGCCCTGAGCAGTGGCCCTCTGCCGAGGCCGAGGAGGGCCGTGCGCGTCTCCTCACCACCCCACATCCCATCCCTGCCTCAGCCTCCCTGGGCTCCTGCCAAGATCTTACCACCTAGAGCTCCGCCCAAGCCTCAGTCCCCTCCTCTCGAAGGGGGACCGTGACCCAGGCTCTCAGGAGGAGCGGCCCGGGGGCAGGCGTCGCGGGTGCCACCAGCTCACCGCTGCTGGCCCCGCAGGAGGGACCCGGGGAGTGGCTGACGCTGGACTCCCAGGTCATCATGGCTGACAGCGAGATCTGCGGCACGAAGGACCCCACCTTCCACCGCATCCTGCTGGACACGCGCTTCGAGCTGCCCCTGGGTGAGTGCCAGAGCACCTTGTGCCCGGTCATCGGCGAGAAGGGACTGAGCAGACCGACCAGGGAGATTCAGAGAAGGGCAGAGACGCTGAGGGTGTGGGTGCTGAGCAGCTCAGTTCGGGGCCCAGCCAGAGACGGCGGCTGAGGGAAGCCAGTGTGAGGGGCGCGCCCGTCATCTCCGCACCCTGGAGGCTGAGGCAGGAGGGTGGCAGGCTGCAGCTCAGCCTGCGTGACTTACCAACCTTGTCTCAAAGTAAAGCAGTAAAACAGGGCTGAGGACGTAGCTCCGTGTGAAGGCCTGGGGTTCAACACCCCAAAACCACAAATAAATATGTAAATAAATAGAAAACATGAGGTGTATCGAGATAAACCAGGCCCTTGGGCTCTGGCCCTTTTTGGTAGTAGAGATTTGAACACAGGCCCTCAACACAGAGCTGCATGCCTAGTCCTTTATAGAAAAAGTGAAACAGGGTTTTGCTATGTTGCCCAGGCTGGGCTGGAGCTTGCAGCCCTCCTGCCTCGGCCTGCCAGTGCACTGTGATGTCTGTCCCTGGCTCTACCCATGCCCGGGCAGCATGGGGAGTGCGGGTCTGTGGTGCCAGGGCGGGCCCAGCACGGGGCAGCCCGGTGGCTGGCGGAGTCACAGCCAACTCTCTCTCAGACATCCCGGAGGAGGAGGCGCGGTACTGGGCGAAGAAGCTGGAGCAGCTCAACGCCATGCGAGACCAGGATGAGGTGCGTGGGCGGTACCCTCACCCGGATGGCAGCCCTGGCTCCTGGTGTGGTGTGGCCTGGACGCCCGGCTGCCCACAGCCTGGCCCGGCCCTGCCCACCGCGCCTCCACACCCGCCAGGCACCGCGCCTCCACACCCGCCGGGCACCGCGCCTCCACACCCACCGGGCACCGCGCCTCCACACCCGCCGGGCTCTCCCTCTGCTCCCTTTTCTGTGAGGGGAGGTCATGGACCTGCCTGGGTGGTCCCCTCCCTGGGAGGTCCCCTCCCGCTGAGCACAGCCTCTGTGCCCACAGTTCTCATGCCCAGACGAGCAGGAGAAGCCGCTGCCAGTGCCCAGCAGCCAGTGCTGTGAGTGTCCCCTGCAGTGCCCTGGGGCGTTGGCCCTGCCCTTCCTACCTGAGTGTCCCCCAGACTCTCAGGCCACTGGGGAAACCAGGCAGACACTTTCTCGAGGCTGCGGACTGGAAGTCATTAAACAAACCTCTCGGCACCCAACCAGCGGTGCCTGTCCAGGGACACATGTCCAGTGGGTGCTGGCCGCCTCTTGTAGCCATCTTCTTAAATTAAAAAAAGCAGATGGAGAAAAGGGGCCATCCAGGGCCACCTGCCGGCCGGGGACCCCAGGTGGCTGTCTCGCTGTTCCTTGCTCTTCACCAGCTGTTGTGAAGCCCAGCTCCAGCCTTGAACTCCGGGTCTTAAGCAGCCCTCCTGCCTCAGCCTCTGAGTCTCTGAGACCCTTTGTGGATGAATCAGTCTGAGACGCAGCCCTCCGGCTGTCCTGTGACCAGAATCCCAGGCTCATCCAGAGGGGAGAAGCGGCGGGGGGGGGGGGGGGGGGGGGGGGGGGGGGGGGGGGGGGGGGGGGGGGGCAGGGCCCTCCCCCCACCGGGGTCAGCCGTCGGGGTGGAGAGACTGAGGCAGCAGGAACCCCTCATTTCCTCCCTTCTCTTGTAGGCAACTGGAATTACTTCGGCTGGGGCGAACAGAGTAAGTTGTCCCGGGAGCCCGACGCTCCTGCCCCCACAGGGCCCCCGGGGGCAGTGGGCAGTGGGGTCCCCTGGACCCCTCTGAGCTCGGGCCCCGCCCCGCCCACTGCCTTCGGAACGCGGCTGGGCGGCTCAGCCCCTTCTTGTCCCTCTCCCTCCTCTAAGGAGGGCCGGAGGGGGACCCCAACCTGCTGGCAGGGCGGCCGGGGAGGTCCAGGCCCCCACTCTGCGCAGTAACACGCCCACAGGGAATTATTTTCTGTTGCTCTTTCTTCCTCTTTATTGTCCCAGACTGGAGAGCTACCCCAGGGCCTCCCCACCGAGCTCCATCCCCAGCCCGTGTTTTGTCTGTCTTTTATTTTGGGACAGGGCTCCAGGAAGTCACTACATCGCCCAAGCTGGACACCAGCCTGCGACCCTCCTGCTGCAGCCTCCAGAGTGCTCAGAGGACAGGCGTGCACGAGCATGCCAAGCTGAAATTAATTTTTTTAATAGTTGACCCCCTTTTTTAAAAAACAGATTTGCCAGGGTTGTAGCTAGTGATACTCTGTCTGCCTGGCAAGCCCGGAGTCCTGAGTTCAGTCCCTGGTACTGGGAAGAAAAGAATCAGGCCTATATTTTGTTCACCTAAAACACGTTCATGTCTGGGAGTGGTGTTACATACTTATAACTCTGGCATTCAGAAGGCTGAGGCAGAAGGATCACCGTGAGTTCCACACAAGCCTAGAGCAAACAAAATAAAAGAAACGTATGCGTTTAGCTGAGAAATATTTAGATAAGTTAAAAAAATATACAAGTATCTGGCAAGTGAGCAAAACTGCAGAAGACAAAGACACAAACTGTCCCTCTGAGGATAAACTCAAGTTAATTGCCAGGGCCAAGGCACTAGCATCTTCTGCAGCCTGTTTGCTTGGAGCCCTGGTGTTATTTTCTAAATGAATGGAGACAGCCAGGCCTGCTGGCACACACCTGTCATCCCAGCTCCCAGGAGGCTGAGGCAGAAGGATCACCACAAGTTCAAGGCCAGCCTGGGCTATATTCAAAGACCCTGTCTCAAGAAAATAAAACATAGGGGCCGGGGAATTTAGCTCAGTGATTCTTGTGTCTGGCCTGGCAAGTGAAAGGTCCCGAGTTTGAACCCCATTACCACACACCACAGCGCCTGGTGTGGTGGCTCACGCCTGTCATCCCAGCACTCGGGAGGCAGAGGCAGGAGGACTGCTGTGATGCGAGTTCAAGGCTGAGCTCAGGGCCAGCCTGAACTACAAAAACGAGACCCTGTCTCAAAAAAAATTTTAAAAACAAACAAACAAAAGATCTGGTTTTCCCCAAAGTTGCTGAAAGACACAAATCAGAAAGGCTGTGGCCTCCTGCCGACACGTGCTGCTGTTTGTTTTGGTTTCTGAGATGGGGTTTCACTGTTTCGTCCAGGCCGGCCTTGCATCTGTGGCCCTCCTGCGTCAGCCTCTTGGAGGCCCAAAGTGTGGGGCGCTTCAGCTCTTGCTAAGCTTGGAGTGAGGCGATGCGGCCACCCATGCATCAAACCCTCGATCTAGGTGTGGCCCGTGAGGCCACTTGTTTGCGCTGGACCTGCAGGCAGAGGCCTGGCTCGTCACCATGTGCGCCGGGGACTCTGTCCCTGATCACGCTGCGCTCTGTGATGGGAAGCCCACTGCCTGAGAACTAAACCCCGCTTGGCTTCCTGACAGCCCACGCGCTTCGAAGCTTGACCCCCTGTGCACTGAAGGTTACCCTTCAGTCTGTCCCTGCCCCCTTCTAACACGAGACCCACCCAGCCAGACTCCAGAGCCGGTTTGACCCAGCTGAGGCCAGGCGAGATTTCCGCCTCCCTTGTTCTGAAGCCTGCATTCCTATAACAAGGCCCACAATCTTCCAGACGTCCCGTAAAAAGTCCCCCGTCTGGGTTAGTAGCCAGCTACCGGCCCTGCCCTCACTGTCTCGTAGATGACGACCCCGACAGTGCGGTGGACGACCGGGACAGCGACTATCGCAGTGAGACCAGCAACAGCATCCCGCCACCCTACTACACCACCTCGCAGCCCAACGCCTCCGTGCACCAGTATTCCGTCCGCCCACCGCCCCTGGGCTCCCGGGAGTCCTACAGCGACTCCATGCAGAGCTACGAGGACTTCTCCGAACCACGGGCGCTCAGGTAGCTGCCAGCCATCCCAGTCCCCCGGGCCTGAGTAGAGAGGGCTGGGAAGCTGGAGATCTCAGGGTACATATCTCGGGGAGCGGAATGTTTTCATATGTGGGCGTGAAGCACTTGGTTTATTCAGACGCTTGCAAGAAAATTCTGGAAGCTTGCTTGGAAGGCTGAGGCAGGAAAATCTCAAGTTCGAGCCCAGCCTAAGCTACTTAGTGGCTCAATAAGACATTGTCTCAATACAAAGTGGCTCACTGCAGAGGGAAATTCTGGAATCTAGCAGCTTGATAAAAGGCGGGTTGAAATACCCAGAGAACTGTTAGTTGCTGTGCCCTGTGCCCTGGAGCACAGGGCCAGTAAGGAAGAGTCTTACCGGAATGACAGGGATGCCAGAAGAACCGCAGCACAAGGCGGGCGCGGCCCCCGGGGCCCCTGATGCCATCCTGCGGCAGCCAGGCCCGGTGCTGTGGGGTGGCCCTGCAGGGCCACACAGCGCCTCCTGAAGAGGCTGCCCAGCCCTGTGGACATAGGGTGCCTCTCCTGGGGGCCACGCCACCGAACTGCTGCCCTCCCTGACGGTCCCCACAGCCTGACCAGCCCACTGGCTCCTGAGCAGACGGGGCGGGAGCACAGCTTCCTCGCTGAGCTACACCCCCACCCCCTTTTATGCTGTTGTGTTTCTTTGGACACTGGTTCTCGCTGTGTCGCCCAGGCTGGCCTCAAACTCCAGGTGATGCTCCTGCTTCACCCCCCTCAGCGCCAGGGTTACAGCATGCATCCCCCGTGCTTTTTTAAAAGCTGTTCATTTTTAAACCCAGGTCTAAGTGTCTAAGCTACCCAGGCCAAGTGGGCTCAGACTTGCAGCCCTCCTGCCTCAGCCTCCCAGCATGCTGGGAGTAAAAGCGAGGACCACTGGGATTGGCTTTAGATCAAGACCATGGCATTGAGATCACTTCTCTAACGCATGAGCTTCAAGGGGTACATTCTCACCGTAACAGTCTTCCAAAACATACTCCCCACTCTGTGTAGGGCCAGGTAAAACCGGCACCACGGGGCACACCTGTAATCCAGCCTAGCTGGGAGATAGGAAGACAGTCCCCCAGCCGGGCGCTTTCCTGAGCAGCACAGAGGAGGTGCCAGTCTGTGCTGAGCGGACGCCTGGCTCTGACGTGAGTGACCTGGGTCCCTTCTTCCCCACAGCCCCACCGGCAGCAGCCGCTACGCGTCGTCGGGCGAGCTGAGCCGGGGAAGCTCGCAGCTGAGCGAGGACTTCGACCCGGATGAGCAGAGCCTGCAGGGCTCGGAGCTGGAGGACGAGCGCGACCGCGACTCCTACCACTCGTGCCACAGCTCGGTGAGCTGCCAGCAGGACTCGCCACGCTGGGACCAGGATGCTGAGGAGCTGGACGAGGACCTGGAGGAGGACCTGGAGGAGGAGCTGGAGGAGGAGGACCTGGAGGAGGAGGGGCTGGAGGACGAGGAGCTGGAGGAGGAGGAGGCCGTGCCTGACGACCTGGCCAGCTACGCCCCGCGGCAGGAGCCGGCGGTGGCCGAGCCCAAGGACTTCAAGCGCGTGAGCCTCCCTCCGGCCGCCCCTGAAAAGGACACCGGCCCATCCCCGCCGGCCGAGGCCGCTGACCTGGCCAAGGCGGCCCCCAAGCCGGCCACGTCGGAGGAGGCGCCGGAGCCCGAGCTCCCCAAGGCCGAGGAGAGGTAGCGGCTGGGGCCGAGGGCAGGCCAGCAGCAGGTCGCCCGGGGGCCCGGCCCGGCAGCCTCCAAGCCCACCCCGCCAGGGGCGCTGGGCTTCTGCCAGGCCTGGGCTGGGGTCACCGGGGCGGGAAGCGGGCGGCGCAGGACCTGGGGACCTGGGGACCCGGGAAAGGGACCCGAGGGCCAGAGGGCCGGCCGACTGCGGCGGGGCAGTGCGCAGGCGTGCACACAGGCGGTCAGCCAGCGCCAGGGGCGGAGCCTGGCCTCGCGCTCACGGCCCCTGGCCTCAGTTTCAGGCCCCGAGAGGAGGAAGGCCCGGAAGGCCAGGACTCCATGTCCAGAGCCAAGGCCAACTGGCTTCGCGCCTTCAACAAGGTGCGGATGCAGCTGCAGGAGGTGAGTGGAGCCCCGCCCACCCCGGCGTGGCCACGCCCACTCCCGCCTCTGGGACCAGGCCGTGTCCAATCCACACCCGCACTGACCACACCCACAGCCGCTTCGGCCACACGCAGTGTCCAGTCCACGATTTGGCTCTGCACCGGGGCGTCCCGGCCCTGGCCCTCGCCTGGCGGAGCTGTAGCGAGGGCTGCGCAGCCATCTCGCTGCTCCTCCTGCACACCTTGGCCGCGCCTGCGCAGTGCAGGCCCTGGGGCGCGGGCCGTGGAGTGAGGCAGGCTGTCTTCCTGACATGACCGTCTGCTGTTTGAACCAGAGAACTTTGACCCGTAGGACTGGAAGATAAGCCCTTGTTGGCCGCGTGCTGACCAGCCCTGGGTTTGGCAGTGAGGCTCACGGAGACGTGTGCCTCCACCCAGCCTATTTACACACAGATAAATCAAGTCCCAGCAGAGTCTGCGTCCCGAGAGCGCTCAGGGTCGGGGTGGAGGAGGGACGGCCACACTGACCGGTTCCCCTGTCTATCCCGCAGGCCCGGGGCGAAGGAGAGTCCAAGTCCCTGTGGTTCAAGGGCGGGTGAGTGCGGAGCGGGCCAGGCAGGATGTCTGAAGCCCGGCCCCAAAGGCTGCGGCCGCCAGGACTCAGCGAGCGGGAGCTGGGAAAGGCCTCGTTAGAGAGGCGACAGAGAGGCATCTGTGCGTTTTGAGGCAGGGTCTTGCCATGTTGCGCGGGCTGGCCCTGAGCTCTTGGGCCCGAGTAGTCCTCCTGCCTCAGCCTCCTCAGGAGCTGGGGCTCCAGGCACACTCTCCCACACCCAGCAGAAATAGCCATGCAACAAAGCAGGCAGCAGTGCCCACACCCTCCCGCAGCCAGCCCCGCAGATGCCTTGCTTGGATCCTGCTTCTGAATCTCTCGGGTTCTCACTTGGGTCGCAGGCTTTTTAATTAACGCGAGTCACAGAGCCCAAGCGGAGCTCTGTGTCACTGTCAGCCCCCAAGGTGTCTGCTCGCGGGCGGAGGCGGGAGGGTGGACGACATAAGAGGTAATTTTAAGCCACACTTGTGTTTGGAAATAGCATCGGGACCGTGGCCTCCGTCCTACATGCCTCCCTTGTGCACAGAATCGGGGCCAGGCGGAGCTTTGGCTCTAAAAATAAAAGGGGGCCCTGGCTGGAGGCAGCAGTGGCGCCGAGCCTGCGGGGGGCCTGGCGCACGTGTCAGATGAGCAGGTGCTCCAGGCCTCCACTCGCGCTTCAGAAAGCGGTGCAGCAGGGACACCTGCTGAGCCTCGAGGACAGAAGTCACCCCGGCACTGTGGGTGCTTCCTGCCCCACCCGCTAAAACGGCCTTGGACCCGGCGGCGCCTCTCCACAGCGGCCACTCATGCACCAGCAGGGCACGTAACCAAGGGCTGGGCACACGATGCCAGCTCCTTTATCAGTTCTGGAAGGTCTCCCTCCCGGCTGTCCTTCGAGTGTACACAAGTGATTCCAAAGTTGAGCACAAAGAAAGGCTTTCTGCAGGGCATAGGACAGAATACCTATCATCCCAGCACTCAGGAGGCTGAGGCAGGAGGATCACAAGTTGGAGCCCAGCCTGGGCAACTTAGAGAGTCTGTCTCAACATTTTTAAAATAAGCTGTGGATAAGGCTCAATGTGAGGCTGCTGGGTTGTATCTCCAGTACTACAAAAAAAAATAAATAAATAAATAAAAATTTGCCTTTCTATTCTAGCAGGGCATTTGGATTTGCCTTAGTTCAGTTCTTTATTAAATGTGGACAGATATGGGCTGGGATTTAGCTCAGTGTTTCTGGAGGCTGCCTAGTAAGTTTCTGGTTGATCCCCAGAAACCACATACAGTAGTGCCCACCAGCAGTCAGAACCACATACCTAGCGGGAGGTATGTGCCGGGCACAGTGGTTCAGGCCTGTAATCCCAGAACTTGGGAGGCAGAAGCAGGAGGACTGCTGTGAATTCAAGGCTGAGCTCGGCCAGCCTGAACTACAAAACTGAGATCTTGTCTCAAAAAAGAAAAAGAAAATGTAGACAGACCCACCGTCACCCCATTTCCCACACGTGGAAGTTGAGGCCACGATTTCCTCTCCTAGGGATGTCAAATGGTGTCACCTCCCGGGGCGCACGCAGTAAGCGGAGCTCTGAAGTCAGGGTGCTGGGGCCGCGACACTGGCCTTCCTTTCCTCCCGAACCCTGTCCCATCCGTGCTGTTGGTGCGTCTTCCGCCTCTGCAGTCACGTGGCCCTCTGTGGGAGGCCAGCGGCCACACGGCGCAGGCCCAGCTGTCCCCAGCAGCTTTCCCAGACAAGGTCCCTGAAGGGTGGAGTCGCGTGCCCCACCCTCTCGCCGGGCCTGTGCCCGAGATGGACCGGCCTCAGCGAGCCTGTCCCTTGCAGCCCCGGAGGTGGCCTGATCATCATCGACAGCATGCCGGACATCCGCAAGAGGAAGCCCATCCCGCTCGTGAGTGACCTGGTAAGCGTTCCCACGGCACAGCGGGACTGCGCAGCCGTGCCGGCCTGCACGCTGCCCGCGGTGGTCCTGGGGGCGGTCGGGCCTTCTCCGGGGCTAACGCGGTCTGCTCTCTACCCTGTGTGCTCCGTGGATGCTTAGGCCATGGTGAGTAGTGCTGACCCGGGCGCTGAGGGCCCCATTGCCACTCTGCTGGGGGACCCTGTCCTGGGTTCTGGGGAACCTTGCCGAGACACGGCTGGACTCCTTTGGTCCACGGCTGGTCTGAGGGCTCTGCTGTGAGCTGGGGCGTCACCTCGGGCCGTGGGGGCAACCGAGTGTCCCCTGACCCGGAGCCCCTGCCGCTTCCTCCTTGCTGTCCCGCGCGACCTGGGACGGGTTCTGAGGACGGCGCGGTCTCCCACCTGCGGCGGGATGCCCCCCCAGTCCTTGGTCCAGTCGCGGAAGGCAGGAATCACTTCGGCCCTGGCTTCTAGCACGCTGAACAACGAGGAGCTGGTGCGTGGGCCGCGGGGCACGGGGCGCTGGGTGGGGGGCAAGGAGCAGGCGCGGCCAGGGCAGGGACGCAGCACAGCGCCACTCTGCTCCGCAGAAAAATCACGTTTACAAGAAGACCCTGCAAGCCTTAATCTACCCTATCTCGTGCACCACGCCGCACAACTTCGAGGTGTGGACGGCCACCACGCCCACCTACTGCTACGAGTGCGAGGGGCTGCTGTGGGGCATCGCGCGGCAGGGCATGCGCTGCACCGAGTGCGGCGTCAAGTGCCACGAGAAGTGCCAGGACCTGCTCAACGCCGACTGTCTGCAGCGTGAGTGGGGCGCGGTGGGGCGGGGCAGGCCGAGAGGGAGGCCATTGGGTGGCGCTGGCCAAGGGGCGGGTGGTGGGCGGGGCCAACAGGGGCTGCTGAGGGAAATCATTGGACTGGGCCAGCGGAGGGGCGGGGCCTTTGGTGGGCGTGGCTTTGCGGTGGGGGGAAATGGCGGGGGAGGACCCCCTGGGGCGCCGGGTGACGGCCGCGTGTGCCCGCAGGGGCTGCGGAGAAGAGCTCTAAGCACGGCGCCGAGGACCGCACGCAGAACATCATCATGGTGCTCAAGGACCGCATGAAGATCCGGGAGCGCAACAAGCCCGAGATCTTCGAGCTCATCCAGGAGATCTTCGCGGTGACCAAGACGGCGCACACGCAGCAGATGAAGGCGGTGAAGCAGAGCGTGCTGGACGGCACGTCCAAGTGGTCTGCGAAGATCAGCATCACGGGTGAGGCGGCGGGCCGGGCGGGGCCGGCTGGGGCGGGGCCGGCTCGGCAGGGTGAGGGGGCGGTCTGGGGGC
>PVIR01016574.1:0-36452 GCA_004026965.1 Petromus typicus | reverse complement strand
AAATTCGGTCTTCTGCCAAATTCATTCTATTGTGCAAACTTTCATTTTCTTTCTTAATTTCCTGGGCTTCTGCTTGTAGGTGTTTAAAAGGTTCCAGTGCTTTTGCTATCTTGCATTCTATCAGCTCCATGATTTCCTCTTTAGCTTTATTAATCATCATGTTGACAGTGTCCAATATCTCTGCTTTCATCTCAGAGATTAGCTCTGATTTCCATTTTACTAGATCTACTTTGGTTACCATTTCTGAGGGCCCTGGAGACTGGGCTTCACACTTCTCTATCTGCCTTCCCCCTGTGTTACTTGGAGGTGAGGATCTTTGTGTTTGAGATTTGGAGTGTTTCCTCATCTCTGTCCTGCCCTGTTTTCTGGCACTGTTTGTTCCAAGTTACTTTCCTTTTAATAGTTAGGAACCTTAAAATAGCAGTGTTTCCTGGGTTGCTCTTTGCAGTCTGTATTGGGACCAATACAAGCTGACTGGATGTGCTTTTGCAGTTACTGTGGAGAAAATCAGACTCTGACCTGCTAACCTCAGTGCCTGGGCGCTCTTCCAGTGCACATCTGAAGGCCAGTAAGCTCTAACCCCGGCGTGGATTCAGTGACCCAGACTCGGTGCTGCAGTCACCGCTTCCCAAGCCGCCCACTGCCAAACTCAGTCCCTGGGCACTCCTCCGGTGTGAGCCTGGAGACAAGTAAGCTCCAAACCTGGTGCAGATTCAGTGATGCAGACTCAGTGCCGCAGTCACTGCTTCCCGAGCCACCCGCTGCTAAACTCAGTCCCTGGGCGCTCTTCCGGCGTGGGCCTGGAGGCCATTAAGCTCCAAACCCGGTGCAGATTCAGTGGCACAGTCGCCGTTTTCCGAGCCACCCGCTGCTAACCTCAGTCCCTGGGCGCTCTTCCAGCGTGGGCCTGTAGACAAGCAAACTCCAAACTCGGCGCAGATTCAGTGACGCAGACTCAGTGCTGCAGTCACCGCTTCCCAAGCCGCCCACTGCTAACCTCAGTCCCTGGGCGCTCCTCCGGCGTGGGCCTGGAGACAAGCAAACTCCCATATATAAGCTTTAGTAAAAACTACAAGTTCCTAACTTCAAAGAGAGTTGACTGGATGTAAAAAAAATCTAGTCACGTGTTACATATATTAGACTTGGGAATCTCATGAAATCTACAGACCATTTCATTTACTTTATATAATATTAGGCATTCATATATTTCTGTATAAAAGAAAGTAAAGTGACTCTTTTTATACAGTTAATTTTCTCTAGTCAGTAATATAACTATACAATATAACCAGTTGCCAAGAACACTGTTCTCATCTGACAGTAACTTTACTGCAAGTTATCTAAATTATTAAATAATCAACCAATCTTTATTATATTTCTCAGTATAAAGAACCATTTATTTCTTGCAGTTTTTGCCCATTGTCAAAATGTCACATTTGAACTTAATTATATGCCTTTTATCTTACTCTTACTATTTTAAATTCATATAAATACTGCACTTGCCCTGATAATTATAAAGTATAATTCACAGAAATCATAATTAACTTATACAATATTGGAAAGTTTTGACCATTCAACGAGGGCTTTTTCTATTTTCTTCATTTTTATATTAATAGTATGAAATATTGCTTCATTTTTTGGAGAGATAAATACACATCACTTGGTAAATCACAATGGATTTCATGTTTATTTTGCATTATGCTCATGAAAATTCGGTCTGATGAGTTTCATTATTTTTGTCTCAGTAAAAATAAATAAATTGCTTAGAGTTTGAGCCAGTGAGATATTCTTAAAGCCCTCATCAGATCAAAACCTTTCTATAGAGTTCAGCTCGCAAGTAAAACTTGGCTTCAAATGAATTAACTGACAATTCTGGAAACACTTTGTCTTGATTTTAACCTTCCTCACAGTCTCTTTCTCTAAACTCTGCACACCAACCATCTTAGATTTATCATGGTGTTCTAATACGATAGACATCGTCATACCTCTCACATTTACCTCACTCTATTGTCCCCTAAAAAACTATGTACTCTTTTCTGCTTTTGAAGTCCTCCTATTCACTGGTCAAAGTTAAGGGCAAATTATCCTCTTTGGAGCAGTTTTTTCCTCTGTGCCTCCTATTTTGACATTTTCTTGTAAGGTCTTCCTTGTAAGTATAATCAATATAGTTTTACACTCACTCAATTTGCCTTTATTACACTAAAAATAAAAAAAAAAATTCCCACAGTAGAACTTCAGTAGAAAGAATACCTTCACAGAAGCTAGCAAACAAGGAATTCTACAAGTGTATATTCAAATCAAATTTTGTTTTGCATAATCATTATGTAAAAACCTGTAAAGTTTTTAGAATAATCAGTAGAAATTAAAATCCTATTTTTGAGCAATAACTTTATGACAAGTGCTGCACCAAGTCAATTGCTTATTTTATATCACTGTTGCTAAGTCCAGCCAAGCCACACCATCCCGCACCTGATCCTGCACATTGAACTCATGGTCACTAGGTCAGTTTTGCTTAACCATCTTTCAATTAGATAAACTTCACTATGCTCATTGGGAGAATCTAATAGAAAACATTTAAAATCATACAAGTTTCAACAAAAGAAGAACTATGGAGTAGGTGATCAATTTAAGAAAAAAAAATCCTAGATTTCACTGGATAAATAATTGTATATCAGTAGTATTTTCAATATTTAAAAAACAAGACATACAGCATTCTTGTTAGCTTAGAATGACATTTATTTTCTATTTCAAACTTTGTTATAGTGATATTTTAAAAATAATAAAATAGTATAGAAATCTCTGATTTACCCCTATCCCATTTCTCCTAAAAGTAACATCTCACATCAGTATAGTATATTTGTTAAAATTAGTGAAGCAATATTAATAGAGGATTATTAACCAAAACTGACTTTATTCCTATATCAGTAGTTTTTCTCTAATGCTCTTTCTCTGTAAAACACCCCAAAGAGCAGATCACATGAATTTTAATTACCATTTTTCCTGAGGCCTCTGTTGGTTATCACAGTTTTCCAGACTTTCCATACTTTTATGGCTTTGACAACTTTGAGGCAGACAATGAAAAAAATCATAGGATGAACCTCTTTTGGAATTTGTTTTCTCATGGTTGGTTTCAGGTTATGTTTGCAGGAGAAAGGTTACTGAAATAAAGTACCATTTTTGTTGCATTATATTAAGGGTAAAAACTGGCAAAATGATTTATGACTATTAATGTTGTCCTTTATCACCAAGCTGAGAAGCATTTGTCTTGTTTCTCCACTGAAAAGTTACTTTTAAAAAGTCTGTTTTCTGCACTAGCCTCTCTGGAAGTATGTTGTCAGATGCCATCCAGATGGAAGAATGGGGATGTCTCTTCATCCTGAGAGAGAGTTGTCTTCACAGATATTTAGAATTATTCTTTCCCTGAGAGATTCCCCTTCTCCTCCATTTACTCAATTATTTGTTTAAAACTTGTAAACACCCCCAGTCATCTATGTTTTTTATTTTTATTTTTTTTAGATTTGGGTTTGTAAGTCTCTAGAATTTTACTCATTTTATTGTTCAAGTAGTTTTAATACTGACTAGTGGACATAGAGAGTTCTTTTCATTGGGTCTCATGCACTATTTCCAGACCACAGTCTGTGCTTGTGCGCACTCGCATGTGTGTGTGTTCACATGCATGTATGTGTAATTGTATTTAGTTCTCATATACTGTCTTTACCTATCATGTCACATCTTTGTATGGTCAATCATAGATCTATGAAGTGCCATTTCTTCTAGGTTCCATGCACCCCTTTTTAATTGAAGAAGTAAGCATATCACAGTCTGAGGTCTAGCTTCTCTATGTGTCCATGGTTGCTAGAGAATCATTTCTTTCAGGCTTTTTCATCTAAATAGGCAAAGAAGTCCCTGTTTGTATATGCGCCTTTACCCTGTCTATACAGATATATCAAAATATTTCTGTATGCAGCCTTCTGTATTGAACAAATACAGGTTCTACTAATGCTTTTAAATTGCTTCTGCTGCCATGGAGATCACTCTAACCTCATCTTTTGCTTATGTATAAATTTTTGCTCTATCAGTGTGTGAGGAGCCTGGCCCTCACCATTTGCCAGCAGTTAACTTCCTTGTTTACTTCTACACAAACACATGCAGCAGTGTCGGAATGGTCACAACTGTATCCCAGTGAAGAGTCCCGTTATCCACTAGTGCGCACATATGTGTTCAATGTCTTCTGTCCTGTGCATTCCACTCAGTCCTAATGTTACTTGCACCAGTATCTCCACACTGTTTACTGAGACTGTTCACACACTGACAATGTTTTTAGACTCTTGTGTCACAGCCTGAATGTTTCTGGGATTCTCTGGCCTCCTAAGCGACTTGTATATATTAGGGTTCCTTTCTTGTGTTGTAAATGTCCATGGGGTTTTAAAAATGTGAGATACTTTGTATTCATCATTGAGTTATCACTGAGGATTCTGTCATGCCTTAAAATCACCTGTATATCACATTTCATGTTGTGTCCCTGCCAGGATGTTTGGCAACTGCTGATTTTTCAGTTTCTCTAATTTATCTGGTTCATAATGTGATATATAATTGGAATCACTTAACACATATTTTTTCACAGAAAGAAAATATATATTTGAATATATTGCTTCATAGAATTTCATATAATGTTATGTGTGAATAGTTACATTCTTTTTTAATTGAATTCTTTATTGGTACATTTTACATGCACATCACCATGACACTCAACATCAGGAATATGTATCAGTATATGACATGAGTTAATTCTCATTTTACCCTTTCCCCCACCCACACTACAACCCCCCATCCCATAGATACATATGCTTTCTTTCTTTTTTAACATCATATTTAATAGCAGCATTGTTGCTAACACAGTTACAATCTGCAAACTTTTTCATCAAGAATCAGAATATTATAAAGTATCCTTAACATTCAGACGTGTCACATTTTCTAATGGGGGCACTATAACTTTTGAAATAGTATATGATGTTGCACAGAAGTAGTATGTTTTACGCCTCTGGGAAATACTGATTTAGAATCTCATCTATGAGCTGTGCTATGATGCTCTGTGGCTCACGTCAAGAACACTAGAGGATTTATAGGTGGACATGTGGTAGGATGCACTTACAACTGAATCATGTCCCTTGACACAGCCAAATGCACATGCGAGGTCTGTGAAAGTGCTAGTTTATCACCAGCTGCATGAATCAAATGAGACCTGTATGATTTCTAAAAATAGGCAAGAAAGTGCCTGTAAGGAAAAAGTACCAACACATGGACATTTCTAAAGAATAAAAAAATTGTAAGAAAATAAAATATACATGTGTATATGTATTTGTGTGTAAATTTACATTAACACATATGTAAGTAGTCAGTTAATTTATATGGTTTAATTTTTTTTTTATTTCCCAGTGGCAAGGGAGTGAAATGCATACATGAGAAATCATTCCTTGAATTGTGATCTTTTGTTAGGTCAGCAAGATATTGTATGCTATTTTTATCAGTGGACAGCCGCACTGAATTAGTTCTCACTCACACACATGCCCCAGAGAGTGAGTGGTCAGTCATATATCTAGTAGGTTGCTTCTGTCAAATGCATCCTTGGAATATAACCTTAGCACTGGTCAAGAGGCGTCTGGTGAATTATTCTACAAGAGAACCACAAAGTATAGCAATACAGGCCTACATGGAACACATCTTAGTATGCTGTGACACAAAATGTGCTACCAAAATTTGAAAGAATGGCATTCCAATGTCAATAAGGGGCAGATTTATTGGGAAAAAGAAATATTCAGTTGGAAACACATTTCTTTCTGGACTTGATGATAAATATCTACTGTGCTCAGTAGAAACTATTAAAATGTATAAAAGTTAAATTATTTCTAATGAGACACTGCTTGTATTTAAATTAGTAAAAGATAAAAATCAAACCAACAGACCATACTCATGTAAGGGGGGGGCAATATCCAAAACATGACAAAGTGAAATTTAAAATGCTTTGGGAGAGTATTTCACAGTTGTCTATCATAAAATATAAATATGATTATAAAGCAAAGATTAATTTATTTTTACAACATATGATTTAGTTAATGCATGTGGGCTCTGAAATGCTTCCCCAGTACTATTTCACTTGTCTAAAACTAAGTATTATAAATAATTGGTGGTTTAGATATTTCAATCAGGAAAAGATCATGAGATCTTATATACAATGAATGTAGGGTCACATTAAACGGAAAGAAATTATGTTGATAATAATCTTAGATAACTTGAGATTCCAGGATATTTCCACTTCCATAACCAGATCTTTGTATCTTACCAATAATATCTAACTACAGTTCTGTGAAAGAAGGTGCAGAAGTGGTCACACTCTGCTTTTGTATATGTGAGTCATTAAACTCCAAGTGAAATGCACCGCTTTACACTGAGAAGATAACTGACAACTGTGTGGCCCTGTCATCTTCACGAGAGAATCCCGTGCTCCAGCAGGCAGGAAGGGAGCTCATGTTCCTGCCCACCAAGACAGACAAAATGACCACCACTGTCGTTGACTTACCTACAAATTAAAATGTGGAAAGAGAACAGCAAATGTATATTTTTATTGCCAACATTTGGGGGACTTAGTATCATATCATCTCATGCTCATTTTTATCTTTAAAAAGATAAAACCCTACTGGTACAAATCCCCATTATGGAGTGCAATCATGATGTGTATATTTAATGTACCAATAAAGATAATTAAAAAAAAAAAAGATAAAACCTGCCATAGCAGAGAGGATATTAGAATACAAGTGAAGATGCCTCTCAGAATGCCAGTGGTGTGCTGAATATTCCTGGTGTAATTCGCTATTGTTTTAGCTTCATGTTTATAAATTTAGAAAAGGGGGAGCTCTAATGCACCTTTTTAGCAATTGAGTGATGATTTTTTTTTTTTTTTTTAGGTTTTTGAGACAGGGTCTCGCTTTGTGGTTCAGGCTGGCCCTGAGCTCAGCCTCAAACTCACATCACAGCAATCCTCCTGCCTCTGCCTCCCGAGTGCTGGGATTACAGGCGTGAGCCACCACGCCCGGGACTGTGGTATGTGATACTGATTGCTGCTGGAGTGAGTCTCCACACCCAGTATGGTATGTGGTTACCAGGGAATCGAACCTGGGCCCTTGCTCTTGCAAGACAGGCCCCAGAACCACTGAGCTAACTCCCCAGCCCCGATTGATGAAATTTTTTTTTTAAAGTTGATGAGTTAGTTCCCTTCTGAAACCCAAAATATTAGAGTATATGCCATACTGTATTTTTTACATTGAATTCAGAAAAAATTCCATCATTCCTTTACTGCATATTCTTGAAGGTGTTGTGAAGCTGAAACTTTGAACTTTACTATAACTAAGGATAAGAATTTGTATGATCAGCCAGGTATGGTGGTACATAGTGCTAATCTCAGCACTCAGGAGGCTGAGGCAGGAGGATTTCTGTTCCTAGCTATATAAAGTGTTCAAGGCTAACCTGAATGACATAGACTTCTATCCAAAATTATGCTCAGTTCTCTCTTCCTTGGCCATTCTACCTGAGAAAGGATCACTACAAGTGCTATGGCTAATACCACCATTCAGAAAGTGGCAGCTTCTGTAGCACAGACAGAAGGACCAAGAGAAATGAATAAATTATTTGCTCCTGGAATTCTGCTTTAAAATTGTCTGGAGAACAGCACTTTACATATCTAAGAAATTACTCAGGGAAAAGGAAGTTGAGAATTTGAGGGTGGAGGAGATGCAACAGAGGAGAGGGGAGACATTTGATATGCCTATGCTGTGCTACCTAAACGAAATTTCATCCAGGCTGAGGGCCTCAGTCCCTGACAACAAAGCTAGTCGCAATACAAGTTTGGGCTAGCCAAGAAAGCAATGTAGATGCTCCTCACTAAGTGAGAATGCCACATATGACACATATCCAATTAAAAACAACCACATGTTCTTACATTTTTATAATAAAAATATGACCTGAAGCTAATAAAAATAACCTTGGCCAAAGACTGAGTTTGCAGATGAGTAGAGCATTGCTTTTCCTTATCATTTAAAAAAATATCAATAGCCTGTGCGGCCAGTAAGCCCTTCGCAGTGCGCTCTACTGAGCAGCTATTATTTGAAAAACCCTTTAGAAAATTAGGTTCATTTTTTTTCCCACACACTCTTTCTGGATCCCCTAAGACATGTATTGTAGATAATAAGAAAAGTATGAAAACTCATGCTGACTTTGTACTTAATGAGGAATACATGTGATTTTCTCCTGCTACTTCAAGAGGAGATTTATTCCAACACTCTCTGATTCTGCACAAAAGTCAACACAGGCTCATTATTACTGATAAAAAAAAATCGATTATAAGAAAGCAAACTATCCAGTGAGCCAGTCAGTCTAATGTGTGAGTGTGGTTCAGTTCATGGCCGCTTGCCTCTCGGGGGAGTGTGACGAGCTCATCATGCATGAGAAGTCGGAGAGAAATCCCAGCAAACAGCAATCAGAAGAAGTAGATCTTTTTCAAGTAATACAGATTTTACAAAATTATGTACTTCCAAAACATTTATGTGACTTACATATACTGAAACCTAAAGTGACTTAAAACCCAAGACAAAACTAGTGTTCATAATTTCTTCTATGCTTTAAAAATCTAAAAACAGTGTATTTTCTTTTGACTTATTTTTTTCACACACAAAAAAGGTAAATTAAGTGATTTTTCAAGGATTGGATCTCATCCCATAGAATTTATTATTTATAAAGAGAAATTTGTTTTTCACAATATTAGCTGATTCGAGATCAAAATATTGGATTTGTTGTACGGTAGGGATCTGATCCCTACTGCTAAGTTGGTGACCTGAAAGTTGCATTTCCGGGATGGAGGATCATTGTACTGTGTCTTCAGAAGTTGGAAGAGCAGAAAGGGCGAACTTTTCCCTCTATCACCTTCATGAGGGTATCTAATGCCTTTGGGTGCATGCTGCTCTCATGACTCAATCACCTTCTGAGTGTCCACTCTTAACAGTGTCACACTGGTGGTCAAGTCTCCACATCACATTTGGTGATGCTTCTATAAGGCTACATCTACAGTGCACATATAGACTCAATACATACACTTTTATGCACAATAACAAGAAATGTTATTTTATGATAATAGTACCTCGGAGAAAATATCAAATGCACAATGAAAATATCTGCAATATCATATATATGGATATGCAAATACCTATATTGTACTAATTCTTTTTTTTCGCTGAGATGAATGAATTTAATTAATCAAAACAACAATATAAACTGCATTTTAGATTCCACATATGTCAAAATGGTGGACTTTTCTAAGTAATCAAAAATAACAACAGCGGGGAACATGAAACTCACTGTATCCTCTCTGTGTGCTCACTGTATCCTTCTAATTTTTATTCTGTTTTTCTTTATTAGTGAGAACAAAAAAAAAAATTTACTTGCTTGTGAAAAGTCCAAAGTGTATTTGAAAAATATAATTGCATTACCAATTTAAATTATTTTACTGGGAAAAATCCAAACATCCTGTATCCTGTTTGTCTTAACAATAGAAAAATGAGGGGAAGAAAAGTCCTACAGAAAAATGTACTGTTTCCTAGATGATCAGTGTCAGCAAGTTCTCATCACATTTCATACAGAGCCATATTTTTAGTTCGCTTTTATAACTTTGTAGTGTTGTTCGGTCTTTCACTAACAGGTGATTAGAAAAGGCACTATGCATTTCATTAGTGTTTTCCTTTCGATTTCTGAAAAGGTAACTTTTCCAAAAAATAAAAGCTGAGCCATTTGTAAGGCAGAGAAATCTCACATAATTAAAGCCTCCAGCTGCATGCATTTTTAATACCACAGACAACATAGTAATTGACACATGTGATTCTGGATCATACTTCAGATTTTAAATTATTTTAGTCTGCTGAAATGTGTTTAAGTGCACTAACCAGATATACTTTCAGTAATTCGGCTTTTAATGACTATCCTTCACTTCAGAGCTACCTTTGATGTTAAAATAGTCTAAGAAATAATGTAATTTCCCCACATGCTGCTTGGGTTATAGTCAGATGTTTCTTAAATATTTCATGTAAGAACTCTCTCTGACCCCTACCACTGTGAAAATGTGAGGAGATTTTACTAACAATAATTTTATATCATGTAGTTCACTAAATTAACTGGAGTGATCAGAACCTCAACTAAAATTGATTGGTGAACCTAAAATAAGATCAAAGCAATGAATCAAAAGGATATAGCAGATGTAAAAATACAAATTACAAGGATAAGTTTGGAATAATTAATATTTGCAAAATCGTACTGTAAAAGACCTTAGAAGGTGTAAAGCTCATAGCACATTAAAATGTAAAAATTTAAATAGCCCTCTGAAGTAGAAAAGACTACTAATTCTTCTGTGTTTCTATGAAGCCAGAGGCATAATACCATAGATTCTAACAATTATAGTAATTTCTCTCCCTATTTTCGCTAGTGCCTGAAGCTTCTTGCGGTGTGATGATTCAATGGGTGGCCACATAGACATAAGAGCTTTCAAAAGATTCCAATCACCTGTCTCGCATGTCAGCACGGTTTCTATACTCCTCTCCTAAAATTGTTTAAACAAAATATAAAATCATATAAAGAAAAATTAACTGAAAGTCAAAGAACATTCATCAAGTTCTGATTATTTTTAAGAAATTATCAAATTGTTTGGGATATGGGATGAGAATAAATCAAGCAATTTTCCCCCAAGGAGGTTCATACCTCAGGATATTATGAAATGACATAAACAGACACAGTATGTGAAGAACAAGATTAGTGCCAAAGGAGATTAAATATGATCGTGAGAGTCGCGAGGTTGGGAATCATTTCCTTAGGACAATAAGGGACTATTTCACGGTAGTGGTGACATAAGAACTGGGTTTCAAAGGAATAGACAGGGAATGTTTCCAGCCAGAGAATGAGCCCTAGGCAGCAAACAGTTCTGCGCAGCCAGGCCACAGCCAGGGTCCAGAAGCGAGGGGCACGCATCTTCTGAGTTTCTGTTGTACAACGGAGGCCCGCAAGGTCCAGGCCTGTAATTTTTCCGAGGAAGCCACATCTCCTAAGCCACTGCTGTGATGAGTGCAGAAGCTGGGCTATGGGCCAGGTGACAAGGAGCTGAGCAAGCAGAACGTTTTCTTTTAAATCATATTTAATTGGAATGATGGTAGCACGAGAAATGAAACAGTGTGTGGTACACAAATCTTACCACTGTTTTTCTCTACTAACAACTAATATTATTAGTTTCATAATTAATGCTTACCTGTTAGTAAAATGAATTAATAAAATATTTTTTGAAAAACATTAAAATCCATTAAAATAAAGAAAAAATTTTGATCACAAAAAGTTAGACTGCTAATGTATGTATCATTTAAGGTGTGAAATAACGTATTTAAATTATTTCAACTTGTCAAGGCAATAAAATACTCTGAATAAATTATATCTAAATCAAATTATGAATGAAAATGAAAAAATATAATTCCTCAAACTAAAAATAAAAATAAAATCTGTAATGACTGACATGTAGGAAACCGAGGTAAGTTATGTCTTGTTTAGCATCTGAATAAAAGATAGTGGTCTTTTCCCTCTCACACTTCTAGAATGTGAGGCTGAAAGACATTCAAAGGAAGTTCCAAGTTAGAATAGTTATTATTTTCCAAAGTGGAGATTTAGAGATGTACTTTAATCTTTAGATTTGTCTAACTGGAAGAGAATATGCACAAGAGCTAAAAAATAAATAAATAAATAAGAAGGCAGGGGAAGCGCAGAGCAGAGAAATGTAGCTGGATGTATTCGGGAAATCTGGACAGAACCGAAAAACAGAGCAAAGGGAACAAGGAGCCAGTGTGAGGAATTGGAAATAACTGCAAGAACTGGAGGTTATTGAAAAAATCAAAAGAGTGTGACTAACCAAAAAAATCAAATAGTGAGAGCATAGGGAAAACTATTGAGAAAATATTCGGCTTTGTATTGTGAAATAGCAAACAAGCATCATATGATAGAAAAGTTTAGGAAAACAAACAAGACAGTAATCATGGAAATTGTACGGTATTTCCACTAAATCTTAAGCACGGGGTGAGCATATGATACAGCAATTCCTCCTCAGAGCGGGCACTCAAAAGTACTGCAAGCAGGAGCCTGAGGAGTTACTGGTTCAACCTTGTTCTTCTCAGCACTGATCACGGTAGCCGAAGTGTAGAAACACCCTGAAGGCCCAGTCGGATACCCAGGCTGATAGGGATATGCAGCACGATACCACTCAATCAAGAAGGAAGCAAATTCCAGCACCTATCACATGAGCTTTATAAATGATGTCCTAGAGATGAAACTTCTGTACGTCCTTGAAAAAGATCTACTTTGGATGGTCGCAGTCACAGAGACAGAAGGGCTTTTGAGGGCTCCGGGGCTGGATGACAAGTACACAGTCAGATACGGGCTGTGAAGAAGAGTTCTGGAGAAAGTCCGTGATGATGGCAGAACACCAGGGTGAATGTAGTACCACCATCGATGTGTGCATGTTTTAACAGCTAAAATGCAGCTTCTTTGTCATGTGTCATGTATCACAATGAAAGAAGATAATAGCCAGATGAGGCATAAAACAAGGAGATCTGGTAGAAGCGATGGTGGACTGCAAAGCAGTCACGGTGGCGGTCTGAGCAGACAGCACAGGGAGATCTTCACCTAGGATCTCCCTCCACAGTTAATCTCCTAGAAAACGGGCAGGAGTTGTTGTGCTACCCATGTCACACAGGGATTTGGGAGAGGCTGCTCCCTGGAAAGGAACTGCATCTGGATGAGATGGCTCTTCAGAGACAGTCCTAAGAGACGGTTTAGATGAGTGGAGTCAGCCTCCAACACTCCCAGCAGTTGGAGGCTGAGATCTTCAACTCTTTCGTAAAGTTGATTTTGTTGGTACATTTTATACATACATCATGATCCCACTCAACACTGAAAATTGCTACCCATGCATGACACGTATGGAACTTCATTTTCCCCAGCCCCCTGTCCTCCCTACAGTCCCTATCCCCTTTATGCATAAGTTTCCATTTTTTTTCCATTTTATCATCAAATACTTCTCTTCTTTGCTTTCCCCTGTCCCTATGTCAGTTTCCTTTTCTCTTTGAGCATTTTCTTCCTATTTCACAATATCTATCATACATTTTGGACCTCATTTAAAAACCTTCAGTTTTTCACATTAGAGAAGTGATATGGTATGTATTTACACATCATGTCTTATTTATTTCACTTATAAGTATGGCCTCAGGGAAATCCATTTAGCCCTAAATGTCTCATGCTTATCTTTCTTTTCAGCTGTGTAGTACTCCATTTTATAGAAGAAAAAAAAACCCCACATCTTATTTATCTGTTCACCAGATAATGAACCAGAACTCTCACAAACCAGTTATGTCCATACTCCTCCACCTCTTGTAAGAGGTCAGCTTGGTTCTACAGCTCTCTCAAGTCTTAACAGTAGTACTACTTCCTATCATGAAGTAGTAACACTAGCGATATTTATAAAACTTCTATACATTTCATTTCTTTGTCATGTGGAAGGTGAGTTTATGCAGCACCATTACTCAAAGAGGCTATATTTCCTCCAATGAAGGTGCATATCTCCTTTGTTGAAGATAAGGTGGTTGAATATGTTTGGAGTTGTTTCTGCACCTGCTATGATGTTGTAGGTCTTTTTTTTTAAGTATTATGCAATTTTTAATGTAGTAGGTTTGAAGTATAATTTAAAATCAAAATGTCAGGCACGGTGGCTCCTGCCTGTAATCCCAGCACTCAGGTGGCAGAGGAAGGAGAATTGCCATGAGTTCAAGGCCAACCTGGACTATGAAGCAAGATCCTGTCTCAAAAAACTAAAACTAAAATAAAATAAAAATAAAATCAAGGATTATTATGCTCACTGCCTTGCCTTTGTTGCCCATAATGACTTTTGATATTCTTTCCCCTTTCCAATTTCAAATGAACTTTAGGAATGTTTTCTCTAGTTCTTTGAAGTACGCTATTGGTATTTTGATTAGGATTACATGAAATTTGTATAACAATTTTGTGAATATGACCAATTTTACTGTATTGATACTTTGCATCCAAGAATAAATTATATTTACATTTTCTGAAATTCTATTTGATCTCCTTTTTCAGAGTAACTTAGATTTAATATGAAGATCTTTATTTTCATTGTTAGAACTCTTAGTATGTTATTTATTTCAGTGTTACTGTGAAGAATGTAGTTTCTCTAATTTCTCTCTCAAAACATTTGTTATTTGTGGACAGGAATGCTATTGATTTTGAGCGTTGATGTTGTATCCAGGTATGCTATTGGATTTATCTACTAAATCTAGAAGCATTTTGGTGCAGTTAGAGGGGTCTTCTATCTAGAGTATTGTATTATCTATAAATAATGACATTTTAACTTCCTCCTTTCCTGCCCTTATTCCTTTTATTTCTTTCTCTTGTCTAATTGATCTGACTAGTGTTTGCAGAACTACAATGAACAGAAATGGTGACCATGGACATCCTTGTCTTCTTTCCTGATTTTAGTGTGCAAACTCTCAGTTTTCTTCATTTAGTATTATGTTGGCTGTCAGTTTGTCATAGATGGCTTTTATCAGATTGAGATTAAGAGAACATACTCCATTTTTCTGTAGAGTTTTTGTGAATGTATGTTGAACTTTCTCAAAATTTTTTTCTGTATCTATTGAAATGATCATATGATTTTTGTCCTTGGCTCTTTCAATATGGTGTGTTATGTTTATTTATAATTATAGAGTATTACTCAACCACAAAGAAGGATAAACTTATACATGTATAGTCAAAAGGACACACCTAGAGACCAGGCACTTAAGTGGAATAAATTAGATAAATATCTGTAAATGTTGTTGTGGTGAGAGAAACTGAAAATGCAAATAACTGAAATATGTAATAGATATTGTGAAATAGAAAGAAAATGTTCACTTGGGAAGAGGCATAAGGGGGGAGAGGGGAAAGGAAGTAAAAAATAATAAATAAATAAATAAATAAATAAATAAAGATAAAATGGAGACAAAACTCTTGTAAAAATAAAAAGAGGAAAGTAGTAAAAAGTAGGAAAGGTGGAGTGAAGAAAAATAAGAATCATTATATATTATGTACAGATACAATTTCCATTCCATTCTATCCAGATACAATTTACATTCACTTGATGAATGTGATCATTATGAATGTCTAAATGGCAACAATAAGCTTAATTAATAATAAAAGAGTGAATAAATAAAATATGGACATAAAAACACACATGATCTCTAAGCTTTATGTTGTGAAAGTGATATGTATTATAAAATAATCTTAAAAAGGGGCGGGGAGTTAGCTCAGTGGTTCCGGCGCCTGACTTGCAGGTGCAAGCACCCGGGTTTGATCCCCGGTAACCACATACCATACTGGGCGTGGAGACCCACACCCAGCAGCAACCAGTACCACATACCACAGTGCCGGGCGTGGTGGCTCACGCCTGTAATCCCAGCACTCCAGAGGCAGAGGCAGGAGGATTGCTGTGATGTGAGTTTGAGACTGAGCTGAGTGCCAGCCTAAACCACAAAGCGAGACCCTATCTCAAAAAAACCTTAAAAATAAATAAATTAATTAATAATAAAATAAAATAAAATAATCTTAAAAAACTGAAGTGTTCTACAGCATCCAGAGATTGTTTTATTATAAACAGATTTCACTTATATATGTATAGGTGATTACCCTATATGTATTATTCATATATGTATATGAATATTCTAAATTTATAGTTTACTTATAAATAAATGAGATAAACATGTATTTATATAGCATAAGTTTTGTTAAGAAATCCATTGATTCAATAAACTTATTTTTGAAGTGGGCCCAATAGGCTCAATTGCAGAATCCTGCTTTGCTTTATGTGAAAATATTTACTTGAAGGTAGATACTAATGATTGCTACAAATTAAATATAATCCTTTTATTTTTGTACATAAAATGACACAAGTGCTAGAAGTAACATGAAATAGCACAATTATTGAAGATATTCAGGAAGAGAATTCAATAATGAATTGACAGGACTTTTTGTTGTTGTTTTTGTTTTTTAAGACAGGGTCTGACTTTGTAGTTGAGGCTGTTCCTGAGTTCATTATGTACCCCAGGTGAGCCTGGAACTCGCAGTAGTCTTCCTGCCTCATCTTCACGAGCGCTGGAATTACAGATGTGAGCCACCAAGCCCAGCACTGTGGAATGTGGTATTGATTCCTGGTAGGTGTGAGTCATCGCACCCAGCATTGTTGTATGTGGTTACCAGGGACTGAACCCGGGCCCTTGCATGTGCAAGACAGGTGCTGGAGCTACTCTGCTAAATCCCTGCCCCAAATTATCAGTATTTTGAAAGTGATTTTAGAGTAAAAACTTTTATCTGGATAATTATATGTGTAGGGTTTTAATATAACAGATAATAACAGTAATAACAGGTCTAAAAATAACATGTAATGTTTAGGGATGCTAATACAATTATATGAAATTTGAAAGTGAAATTCCTTATTTGTGATCTATAAATATTTTGTTTAATTTTACCATTTTTCAATAAATTTATTTGCATATTTTGGAACTGAAATGAATTAGAAAAGAAAATTCAATAAAACAGATTTGTTCTGTCCCATTGAAAAATGAAGATGAATATTAACATTCATAAAAATAAAATGATATGTATCATGTAAGATCTTGCCTACATATTTCAACATTTTCAATGCAACATGGGACTTTTCTAAATCCTTTTTCTGTACAAGTAAAGAAATTCAGTGTATTAAAAAAACACAACAAAGTTCACTTCACATTACAAATATAAATGTTCAGTTGCTAATTATATCAATAAAGTAAAAATAGTAAATTATACCACAATGTATAATTAATCTAAACTAAGGAGTTAGTTTTGTAACAAAAATTTCAAGTGTACGTCCTGATAGGAAATGAAGGGCACAGGGAAAGAACCTTGAGCAGAGTGCGGGCAGGCAACAAACTGTTTATGCTGAATTTGTGCAGCTTCACCCAGCAACAGCCAAGCTATTATAACTTTATTGTTTCAGAATATAAGCCTATTATACTCTGCAAATGAAGATACTGACATTTTGCTGCATTGGTTGAAAAGATTAACAGTTCTCAAAGAACAGGACCAACTGTGCCAAATTAGATATATTAAAGTCGGAAGGCTTAACGTTCTCTGTGCCCTCTACTGTAAGCGCATGCACAGTACGGAGCAGATGCCCTCGGTGACTCTGTGGAGATTGCAATGCCATGTCAGTTTTGCAAAGGCAATTTACATCTTCGCTAGTTGGCAATAAACCATGGCAGGATGTATTTTTCGAGACTATTAATAAGTATGTCTGATGGTGATGAAAAGTGAAAGGGGACATGCATAGAACCCTAATCATTTATAGGTTAGCTACTCATGTCCTGAAACACCTTGGCATACTTAGGAAATGATAAGAAAAGGACTGAGTTGACTTATTTTTAAATTTTCATGTATAGAAAATGTACTTCTGCTCATCTTGGTCCTGATAGAGTTCTTCAATTCCTTTTCACTTAAAATTTCCTTTAATTTTATATTTCATTTTACTTAAAAGAACTCATCGTCTTTCCTATGTTACTTTGGCATCAAAAGTTATCTTACATTTTCCAATTTAATTTTAATTAAATGTTTTCTTTTATATAATTGTATGTTCCATGGAATCATAAGTTATTTCACCTTTTCCAATACCCTTTTCCTGATGTAAATAAAATATATTGAAATTGATACAAAAAACAGTTTTATCTGGAAGATTACCACTAAAGCCATGAGTTTTCCATGAAGATTAGACTCCTATAATGTTTTAGAGCATGTATCACAGTTGTCCACTACATGAGAAGAGCACAAAACATGTTAAAATAATAAACATGCTAATAATCAGGGCTTTACATCTGCATTGCCTATTTTTCTGATATTTAATAAGCAATACTTGAAAAGCAGACACATCCCTTAGGTTTTAGGAAATAGACACTATCTCTTTCCTGTCCCCCACTAAGGACAATGTTCAGCCTAACTAATCTCATTTTTTTATCTTCAAGATAAAATTTGGCAACATATTTTCCTTTCTCATCAAGAAACACAATACTTCAGAAGGCTGCCCCTATATCACTTGATGAATAGTGCAAACCATAAGAAAGGTAAACCTCTTCATTCATGAAAAGACAACCATGCACCTGACCTCAGACCCCATGCACTCCAGGTTCTACACTTATGACTGCATCTGTATTTCTTCCTGAATCAGAGGGAGTGTTCATTTATAAGAATATATTTGTCTCAGTTCTTATATACACATACTTACCAGAGGTGATATATGTGTTGTTATTTAGTGTGAAGTCATATGTTAATAACATTTTACAGTTGATATTAGCAGACCATCACAACGTTAACTGGTATAAAGTGGGCTATTCATAAAAGCTAGGAAGTAGTAAGCTAGATGACACAGAAATCATTAAGACTGAGATTTTTGCAGCTGCTGATTATAACATGAAAGACAAGAAAGTAAACAAGGAGGAAGAAGCTATGAATACATGTGGAAAGAACGTGGCCGTTATCTCCGTAGGTTCGTGACGTCAAATATTAAAAATAAGGTTAAGATTTTCCAGAGGACGGCAAGAGACTGATGGCTCAAGCCACATATTTTTTAAAAAAATTTTAAATCTTTATTGGTACATTACATATATGCATCATTATTGCACTCTATAATGGGGATTTATACCAGTATAGGACACAACTTAATTCTCATTTTTTCCCATAGTCCTACCCACCCTACCACCCCCCCATACACATAAAATTTGTTTCCCTACTTTTTTGTTACAATCTCATAATTTTCCCCACTTCACTCTATTTTACACTGAGCATTTTCTATTTCATAATATATAACATACAATTCTAGGACTCATTTACATCTTTATTTTCTCATACCAGAGAAAAGATGTGATATGTACCTATCTGTGCCCTATTTATTTCACTTATGAGGATATCCTCAAGGTATGTCCATTTAAGTAGAAATGATTCAAACTTATCATTTTTATGGCAGAGTAATACTCCATTCTGTAGAAGAACCACAGATTTTTTTATCCAGTCTCCAGTTGATGGACACTTGGGTTGTTTCAAAGATGTAGCAATCACAAATGGGCTGGTATAAACATGGGTGCACATATGTCACTGTGATATGAGTCTTTTAATTCTTGTGTGTATATACCTAGCAGGGCAATGGCCGGGTCAAATGGAATCTCCAATCCTAGCTTTTTGAGGAATCTCCAAACTAGGGGTTGTACGAGTCTGCAGTCCCACCAATAGTGGAGAAGGGTTCCTTCTTCTCCGCAGCCTCGCCAACATTTGCCTTTGGCTGATTCTGAAATGGCAGCCATTCCATGTGGAGTGAGATGAAATCTCAACGTTGTTTTCATCTGCATCTCTCAAATGACTAATGATATTGAGCGTTTCTTCATATACTTCTTAGCTGCTCTTACTTCTTCTTCTGAAAAATATCTGCTCATTTCAGATGCCCATTTTTGAATTGGGTCATTAAATTTGGGTGGGTTGATTTTTGTGAGCTCTTTATATATTCTAGATAGTAGCCCTTTGTCTGAGGAACAGCTGCTAAAGATTTTTTCCCACATTGTTGGTTGCTTTTTTGCACTGTTGGTGGTTTCCTTTGCTGTGCAGAAGCTTTTTAAAAGAATGAAGTTCCATTTATTAATTTCCTCAGCCAATTCCTGTGCTATAGAAGTTTTGTTCATGAAGTCTTTCCCTAAGCCAATGTCTTTGAGAGTTTTACCTAACCTGTTTTGCAGTAGGTTTAGAATGTCTGTTTTAATATTTAGGTCTCTTATCCACTTTGATTTTAGCTTGGTATACGGTGAAAGAGTTAGATCTAGTTCTAGTCTTTGGCAAGTTAAAGCCCAGTTTTTCGAGCACCATTTGTTAAAGAGGCTATCTTTCCTCCATTGAGGATTTTTGGCTCCTTTATCAAAGATGAGGTGGCTCAGTGTATCTGGAGTAGTTTCTGGATCTTCTAGTCTACTCCATTGATCCTCAGATTTGTTACTTTGCCAGTGCCACGCAGTTTTTATCACAGTGGCTTTATAGTATAGTTCTAGGTTCGGAGTTGTAATACCCCCCACCATGTCCCTGTTGCTTAGAAATGCTTTGGTTATTCTAGGTCTTTTATGCTTCCAGATGAAAGTTTGGATTTTTTTCTCTAGATCTGTGAAATATGCCAAGCCACATTTTGTTACTTTCTGTATTTGTTATAGTTTTTAAATTCCCCAAGGGGAAAACACCATAAATTATGTACAGCAATCATGTCAACACTTCATTTCTATTTTTTTTTTGAGGGTGGGGATGAATGAGAATATAAAAATGTAAGTGATTTGTCTTTCAGCTTCTGAGATAGAAGAACATATATATATATGAGGGCATTTTGGATTTAGAAGTTTTACTCTGCTTGCAATTCTCAGTATATGCAAGTATATATCTTACAAGTTATATTCTTTGAGGGATTTGAGTGGTAGTTTTACAGATAGTTTTTAAATTTTTAAAATAAAATTGCCAGATTAAATGTAACCAATACACTAAGTATGGAAAACTACAAAAGTTAAAGGCTAGAAACCACTAAAAGAGGCACTATAGCAATGAAAACCAAAGGCAATGGTGTGGTTTTGCATTAGATAATGAGAGAAATATGCCTTGATTTGGCATTATTCCTGTTTTTGACTCATTTGTTCACCTTCTAAGCAAATCCTGAGTGCTCACTCTGTAGCTACTCTCTCAAGTGCTAGTGATACTTCAACAGCCACAACAAAGAGGTCCACTGCATTAAAAGCTTCAGTCTGTCAGAAGTTTCAAAAAGCTCAGAACAAGTGTTTGTTTCCCACCCAATTCACTAACCTTCAGCTGCTCTTCTCAGGGATCACTGGTTATTCTCTTCTCACCTTTTTGTAGCACAGATTGAATTGCTGAGCTTCATCCCCAGTATTTATACTTATTTATTTGCAGACAAGCTCTCACAAACTCCCAAAGTTGCTGAGTTTATACTATTATTTCTGATCCTTATGCTTCAGCCCCCAAGAATGCTGGAATTACAAGCACACACCACTATATGCAGCTGATATTTTCATTTTGATAATAACGGTAAAATTCAATTGATTTTATCATTAAGCACTAAAGAAATATGAATTGAACCAAAATGAGACACCATCTCACTCAGGTTAAAATGGCTGTTGTCAAAGAGTAGAAATTAACAATGTTGGTGAGGATGTGTCAAGAGGACTCTTCACGTGTACTGGAGATAGATAGAAATTTAAACTGACGTAAACATTCTGGGAAACAGTTTAGAGGTTCTTCAGAAAACTAGTAATTAGTTAATATATCATTCAGCGATCTCTCCACTGGGTATCTTTTGAAAAAATGAAGCCATTGTGTTAGAGACATTTGGACTCACTTGTGTATTGTAATAGCACTCATAAAGGTAAGTTATTGAATCAAGCTAAGTAACTGCCAATGGAAGAAAAAGAAAAGATGCTATTCAACTATGACAAATAATGAAATTATTGCATTTTATATATAATGTGTATAATATAGATGGAACTGGAGGTCTATGTTAGTGAAATAAGTTACACACAGAAACAGAAAAACTGGTCTCACTTATATGTGAAAACTCAAGAAGTTGATAGAAAGTAGGAGTACAATACTCCTCACCAGAGATTGGGAAGCTATGCTGGTGAGAAGATATTTAACACAGAGGAGGAAAGAGCAGATAGGGAGAAATTATTTTTAAGGTTCTACAGCATTGTAGGAGAATGATGGTTGCACAACAATTGATTGACTATCTTAAAAGTCACTAATAGAAAGGATTTTGTAAAACATCCTATCTGAGTCTTTCCCAGAAGCATTTACTACCCATAATCTGTCATCTTGTATTAATTTTCCCATTTTTACACCTAGCTCTTTGAAATTCATCAACTGTATTTCTGCTTTAAGGAGAAAATGTGAATATATATCATTTCATCACTTAACAAGCCTGCTGCTTCAACCTTGTCAACCTCCCTTCTTTTAAGGGAGGAAAAAAGTTTTGGTAATCTTTAAAAAAACTATTATAATTATTAAATTCACTTTAGTAAGTTAAAAATTTTGCACCTTTAAAATATTTTACAACCTAGATTAAATAAAATTTGAAAGAATTCCTTTGTGAGTCTTTGTAAAAACCATTGAAGCTCTCTTTCTAAAATGAAAGGCCTCACTGATACTGATGTTCATATCCTTGGTGGGGAGCTTCCATATTAACCAGGTCTCTCAAAAGAAACTAAAATGCTATCATGCCGTTAGAACTCTGATTCTTCAGTAAAACAAAAGAGAACGCTTCTGTATAAGAAAGTATCTCTATGTTAACTCTGACTTCTAAACATTAAAATCAAGTTTTCAGTCCAACTTATGAGTGATTCAAGACTTCAGGAAAAATAAATGTGCTCTCAGACAAACCAAACCTGCTTCACCACCAGGGAAAACACAATTTTTGTGAAGTAACCAAAAAGCCATACTACAGAAATGAAGAAAACAACCTCATGGAGAACCTGCAATGCACAATGGAAAGACTGATACAAGTTGGGGAGCAGTTAAATGTCTTGAATATTTGCTAACAGTGATAATCATACATGTGTGCTCCAGGGAAGAAAGGAAGAGAAAGCTAACATACAGAAATGCAATAGCATATGTAAAAGCCTTGGCTAAGAGCCCTTAGTGCAAAATTGACAGCAGAATTGCAATAAATTCAATAGATATTAGGAATGAACAAATGCAGTTCATGAAAAAGATTATTTCTCCCTTTAATACTAATAAGTTAGTAAGAATGTGACACTTGTTGTCTTTGCTTTAGCTGCTGCTGATATTTGCTCCTGTTCACATTCCTCACATTATTTTTAAAGAATCTGAGGTGGATTTTTTTCCACTGAGCCTCTTTCTAACTTTATGAATTGTTTTTTCTCTGTGAAGAAGATCACAGGTCGTACAAACACAATGTCTCATTCTGACTAGTGCAGCTCCTGTGGCGAAGTATCAGTTTTATCTTCCAGATCAGCGGGATAAATATGAATAGAACAAGCTGTGTATTGTCGGAGCAACATTGTTAGATGGTCTTGCAATGCCAAACTATGGTTTAAAATGTCTTTCTTGGATCTCTTTGTCTTAACACCAGTTACTTACACACTAAATTTTATAATTTTACCTTTAGAAATATTTAACAACATTTAGCAATATACACATATACAAAATGAGTAAATTATTCATTAATAATGACAATCCCATTTTCATCTGTAGAATGATGTTAAAAACATATGACTTTGTGTACTTCTTTGTTTTATTTGAAGCATCATGCTATCACTTTTGAGAGGAAAAAAAAACCCATAATGTATAAATAAAGTCTGTACTACTCTCAGAGTAACTTTTTCATTATTTACATTTTAGTAGCTAGATCACTATATGATATAATGATATTAGTATAGTTTTACTCTTTAAAATATTAAGGGATATTAGTTCATGAAGAAATTAGAATTTTAACTCAAAAAATATGATTCAGGCTGTATTTGACAACAAAATTCAGTAGCCAGGTAAAATTTGAACTTAAAAAAATCCATATTTTCAAAATAGTCAGTCATATGAGGAACTTCAAAAGGAAACATATTAAGAGTCTCCTTTGGAGAAAATTATTTTTTTAGTCCAATCATTTCTCCACTTGTGGACAGGCAGGGAAATTTTACACAAAGAGAAGAAATTAGTCTCAAAGAACCTGATTTGTATGTCATGGAGTTTGGAAGGTGAGGTAATCTCCTGTGTTTATTACCAGTCAGGAAGTCAAGAAGTCAAGATGCTGAAAATCTTTACTGGTTCAGCTCAGGCCAAGGAGCTGGAAAGCTCAGAAAAAAAAAGACAAAGGATGCAGCGTTGGTCCAAGGCTGAAGAGCTGGAAGCTCCCTGGAGACTCGCTGTGGAGTCCGCCTTGAAAGATTTAAGGAAGCTGTATTTGACATCACAGGCAGCAGCAGTGTATACTGATTTTTTTTTCCTTTTTCCTGTTTTTGTTTTCTATGTTGTTTTTGTTTTTCGTTTGTTTGTTTGCTTTTTTGCTGTTGCTTGTTGTCTCTGGGCTTTCAGTGTTGGACTGTGCCACTCACAATCATAGTATGTTCCCTCTCATGTTGTGGGTTTACGTGATATTCATCCCTGGTAACAGCCTCCACAGACACATTCAAAATTGTGCTTTCCTTATTTCCTAGGCATCCTTAATCCAGGAAAGTTGACAGTCAAGATTAACCATCACAATTTTGTTGGTAGTGAGTGGAGTACATCTTCCACAGCTAGAATCTGTCAAGGTGACTATTCCTCTATATTTTATCATGTGGGAGAAAAAAAATCAGCCTTGAGTTAATGTGATTCTTTCTCAAAAGAACTTTCTCATATATGAAGACTTAAAGAGGTTTTCAAAGTAGGAGACTCCTAAAAATCAGTGCAACTAGGGAATAATATAAATGTAATGTTAGCCATAGTCCACCATAACAGCATCTTCAAGTAGCATGACTCCAATATTTCCATGAAACTTAAACTACACTAGTTACTAACAAGTCAGTAGAACAATCTTTCAGCCCTACAGAATACAACATCCTTTAGGAGCACCACCAGGTTAAAACCTGTGTAAAATTGTATTCCATCCCTTCCTCTCATTTCCCAGTTTGGGAGGCTTTCAGGAAATTGTGTGGAAATGAGAAGGAGTGCATCATGCCTATTCCTAGGAAATGCATCACCTGGTTAAAGCCAGTCCTTGTCAAATGGATATTCATGAATATTATAAATCATGGGCATTGCAATTGCTGATGTAGAGTGATTGTAATTTAACTGACCTTCCCAAGAGTGAATAAAAATTAGGGAATCCATCTAATTTTTATTTTAGTGGGAAAAGAATTTCTCCTCATTCTTAATGTTAAAAAATAATAAGCAAATAAATTAAAGGAATTTCACACATCTGTGCAGTATCTTGGTGCCACATACTTGCAGAAATTGTTTCTTGTACTCAGTGTAAGCTAGAATATATTTCAAAAGTTAAATCAACTTATTTACCCTATAGAGTCAGAATAAAATGAGACAGAAACACTACCAATTTTTTTCATTCTGTCCTTCTCAGTATCACCATCTGGCAGTTATCCTATGACAATTACTGTAGAAAAAAAAAGTGGCTCTAATCCCAGCAGCCATTGAAGCACACAATAGATATTTAGAAGAAAGAGAATCCCCAATCATATTCAACACAGATGTCAGAAATGTAAAATGGCTGGACAAATCTTTACTGCTTTTTCTTCTAAGTTTCACAAGGCAAACAACAGATTTTGATCACTCTTCACTTCTGAATACAATGACTATTTGAAAGCCGGCTAGCTTCTGTATCTTGACAATACTGACATTTGGGACCAGATAATACTCGGTCGTGAGTCTACTCTGTGCACTGTAGAGTATTTAATAGCATTCCTGGCCTTTAACCTTAGGATTCTGGCATCACTCAATTGTGACAAGTAAAGATATAATCAGACACTAGAAAATATCCCCCAAGCAATAAAACTGCCCCTCTCTCTCAGTGAACATAAAAACAACTAGCCTAAAGTAAATCAGATCACATTTTGAAATCTTCATTTGCAATCAAATTTAAACCTTATTGACTTTCATTTTACATTTTTAAAATTCATAAAAATTTGGCACAAATTTATCTTGGTAAATCACCTCTGGAAAGACCTGATGCATTACAAGGGTATTGAAAATTAAATTTCTTTCTCTAAAGATACCAGAACTCATCAAAGACAGTGAAATATTCATAGAGTTACAGACATATGTTGGACATGTCCATTTCCTTGACTGTAATGATGATGCAGAATTTGTATATAAGCAAACTATGCATATATAATGTACACAGTTATTTATATATCAAGTATACCTCAGTGAGGCTGCTTTTAAAATTTAAAAAACTTGGAAAACCTGCAAACATTCTCATAAATTCATCAGTCACTAAAAATGTAATAAAGTTATGTATCAGTTCTTTAGCCAATTTTTTAAAATTGAAATCTTTATTGGTATATTACATATACACATCATGATTGCATTCAACAATGAGAATTTGTACAGTATATGACACAACTTAATTCTTATTTTTTCCCATAGCCCTACCCACCCTACCACCTCCACCTCCTATATACATAATTTTTTTACACAAAGAATGGGAAAATCTTGATAAGTCATGACTAAAAATAATGCAGAATAATTTACCTCTTCTGAAAAGTTTTGCAATCAGCACACATTGTGCTGAGTATGGTACTTTGATTAGAGAAATTAAATACCATTGCTTCGACAGAAATGTTGAAAAAAATAAAAGCTCTTTAATATATATACCTACCTGTAAGGTTTTATGTAAGTACATGAAATATTCCAGAATTATTCCTATGTGATAATGTCCCTCTGTACATACACAATGTTATTTTTAAACTGCTAATAACTATTCCAGTCCTTGTTAACCTAACCTAAATATCCTACATCAAAAGCAAATGAATGAACAATAAACAAATCATAAGTAAAAATCAGCTAAATAATTAGATTTTTGAGTGAAATCACAATCATTCAGTGTGTAACTTAATGGAAAATTCACTTTTAACGCTACAGATAACATATGGATAATAAGTGAAATAAAATAGAAAATAGTTTTGCAAGAAACACTGTGACAACAGCCCTATAAAGAGACAATTCATAACCCAGACTCACTATCATTAAGCATATACAAAATTGTGTCACCAGACAAAGGCATTGTTACAGTCAAAAACTGAGGCTTAAATTAGACAATCAACATTCACCTCTGTGACAAGGTTTAAAGCTTATTTAATAAATTTCCAATGAAATATTTATACTTGAATACAAATTCTAATTAACCAAGGGACATTTTACAAAGAAACTAATAAGGCTTCTAACTCACACATTTTTCTTCAATGATAAAAAATAATTATATACATCCCATTGTATTTGGGAGAAAATACAATAGATATTTAGTAAGGCTCTAAGTGACAAAATCTACTGAGGAAAATGAACCATGGACTTTCTTTTTATCAAAATAATTTACAGCATTATTTTAAGCTTGCTGATACCGGACCAAAAGCACTTAATTTTTGTCTTTCAGACACACAGTATTAAGAACAAAATGGTAATAGAAATTAGAAGTGGAATTGAGAAAATATTATAGGGCTACTCACCATTATATCACCAATTAGCAGCAATCATTCACACTGAACAAAATTAGCACTAATTGCAGTGTTTATTAATATGGAATAAGCCAGGCTATCTAGAATGTAATTTGTGTCTTTTTGTTTGTACATGTTTTTGATACCAAATAAATTAATTAATTCATTGATTATTGTGGAGACATGAACATGATTCATCTTAATTCATTTTATGTCACTTGTTTTCTCGTTTTGAGTATTTAATTAAAGATGAAAGTTATTTATTTCCGACTCTTTATTTCCAAGCATTGCTCTCACCTTCGTGTACCTTCAGGTTGAAATTTCACAGATAAAGTTATAGAAAAGCAAATTTTACTTTTCCTTTCATGAAGAAGGTTGCAACTAATTTTCAGGCATGATGTCTCCCTCGGGGCCAAGTGTAAAGGAGACTGTGTCTGGTGTTTTGGTTCCCAGTTGTCAGCACTTCTGGGCGTGAGTCTGTGGTTAGCATAAATATAGCCACACTGGTTATAGCTGGTTTTTTCCATCTTTTCCTTCATCAATTGTGTATACTTTGCCCAGGAATTCCTACCCTCTTCCTAGGAATTCCTACCCTTTTTTTTTCTTTTTGTCAGGAAAACTGAAAAAAATGCAGACCATTGACTGTGATGTGGTGTTTAGAAGAGTGACCTTGATGTGTACACTCATGTGTGTGAAGATTGTCAGGGAAGACCTTTCTGAGGAGGAGATTTTTATTAGAAACTGAATTGAAAGAAGAGAGCTATGAGAATATATAGAGGGAAAAGATCTACTTGAGACAACAACAAATCCAAGGAGCATAAGGCTTGCACCTTTTAAAAATTATATTTAAGGAATAACAAGGAGGCCAGTGTAGCTACAGTAGAATGAAGAACTAAAAAAGCAGTAGAAGACAAAAATCAAAAAGATAATAGAAGTTTGACAAGGAAACTTTAATAATATATATTATAGAGTGATAACTATCATGAAAAATTCAGATTATTTTTCCTAACTAAGAGGTACATATTAATCAGCATGCGCTTTGTTAGGACCAAATACCCAACATTCACACCAGGTATATTACTTTGTTCACCATTTTAGAGGTTTAGTTCATGGTCTTCTGGCTTCAAAGCAGATCATCATGGAAGAAGGGCAGAGCACAGCAAAACTGTTTTATAATGACAACCAGAAACAGATTAGGGACCAGCACCAGAAAGAGTGGGTCAGGTACAGACATAATCCCGAAAGCCATTCCCATGATCCACTCAAACATACCCAGAAGAGAGCCTTAGTAATTTGCTAGGTATCTCTTAATTCTATGAAATTTACAATTAAAAATAAGCACCACTGGAAGATTTTAAAAAGAAGAGTGACACTTTACTGCTTTCCTTAAAAAAGTTTCTGGATTCCTGGTGTACAAAATTCAATAATACAGCAAATGATATGGATCAGATGGTCAATAAAGGAGTAAAAGAAGGTATAATAGCTTTGACTACTAACAGACATAGATAAGATATGGAAGAAATTTAAGTGTATTTTGAAGATAGTTATAGCACATATTAGAGGAAAATGATGACAAAATTGTCAAAAATATTCAGTAAGTTTTAGAGCTAATATTAAAACAACTGCATTTCTCCTTGTCTTTTAGTCAGGAGATTGAATGATCATCATAATCAAAGAACAATATTTTAAGACATACTTCCAAGTCTTGTTTTAATCCTGTGGAATTATAATAAATGGGAAAGAGGTTAGAAAATTCCTATTTCAAGTACTCAACTGTGAATCCAAACTACTCCATAGACAATGCAGTGATGTATACTATATATATATATGTGTGTATGTGTATATATATATGTATATATGTATGTATATATATGTATGTATATACATACATATCCATATATGTATGTATATACATGCATATATATTTGTGTATACGTATATGTATATATGTATGTGCATACACATATACATGTATATATACATATATACATATGCACATATATGCGTATATACATATATATGTATATATACACACATATATATACATACACACACACACACAACTTCAGCACTACAGAGAAAGGACCTGCTAAGTTTAGGAAGCAGCCAGAGAATCCTGCATCAGAGAAGATTTCACACAAATACACATAAATCATTCTGGGGGATACAAATTGAGATTATTCAATGAAACATTCAACTAGAGGAACAGATTTAAAAAGGGTAATTTTAAATTTTAAGAGAAGCAGTTCTCTTGGAATCTGAATGGAGAAGAGAAGATGAGGTGTAGCTAGATATGTATTTGGTCATAGGGCAAGTTTAAATATCCTGACCTCAAGTATATTTGCAAAACTGAAGAAAAGCTTAGCAGGGGAGAAAACTCTTACTATGCTATTTGGCCAAGAGTTTTGAGAAGAGAGAGGTTTTTAAATCATGACAGACTAGAAGGTTCAAGTGGCCAAGAAAGAGAAATATACAGGCTAATTTCAGAGAATATATTATATTATGCAACATATTGGATAAATTTCATATTAAGTTTAATCATTTGTATTCATTTTTTTGTATTTTCTATTTTACTCAGTAACTTGGAAAGTGTACAAAAATTCATTCAAGTTTAAGGATGTATGGAGGTGAAATATTTTACATGAAAACAAACTTTCTTTGGTTTAAGAGCTGAACATGGTGTAATCCCAGCACTCAAGAGGCAGAAGCAAGAGGACTATGGCAAATTCAAGACCCATTTGGCTACATAGTGAGTTCAAAGCCATCCTGAATAGTGAGTACTTGTCTAAAAAAAAAAGCAAGCAACCTGTATTTTTTTAAGCTATTAACTTTCTAACCCCCACCTTTCCCATTTACATTACTTACATAAAATTTAATTAATTATTCTGAGTACTAAATTAGATAAAAGCAGCTGGATTATTATTTAATAAATAGTAGATAGTCAAAAACGGCTAATTTATTTTATTATTATTATTGCTATGAGAGTATATTCTGAAGTGGCAAATGATAAAACAGGCATAAGATCAGAATATTCATAATATCAGAATTATGCATGAAAAATTTGAATGTTCAACATAGAGTGGTTGAAATACAAAGCATAATAGCAATATGTGTTTTGTGAATATGGAAAACTGATATAAAGAACTTAAACTTAAATCTGTATCTGTTCAAGATGTTTAGACTTTTTACATCATTGTCCTGCTCGCTAAATAATGCATTTGCTAGGACTCTTTGCTTTTTCACACAAACTCTGCAAACAATAAATGATTATCTTTCAAATCATTTCCTTTCTTCATTGTCTTAGTAATACAAAGATATGATTTATTCCTCCTACAAGACAACCTCAGTTTTCTGTGAGGGAGGGAAAATATAAAACCAAGACTTATTCCTCCAGTGTGACTTTAATATTTTAATGTTTTCACAGAGCATGTAGTGCTTTTTTTCCATGCATATGCTCCTTAAATAAGAGAGAGTCTACCCTTTCTTTGTAAGTATGATCTAAGAAATGACAGTCTCTAAATGTACACGCCAAAAAAAATCTGTTCCAAACTCAGCATTCCAAAGAATACTCACTGTCTTAAAGATCAGCAAAGAGCAGAAATGATTCCAAAAAATACTTTTGTAAATGTTCTTAAATAATATTTGGGTTTATATTTTACCTTATTGTTGATACAGATTTTCATCTTATGACCTAAATAAAATACCCAAATATGGGACTGGAGAGAAAGGGGGAAATGTTTAAGCTATGCATGACATTTGATTACATAGCATATATAAATCTTGTTCCAGTGATAAAGTTTTAAAATTCAATTACCTATCTAAAGGGAAAAGTATATTAAATACTGTAATGCACATTTACAGTTTAGAGTTGAACTTATTTTTTTTTTAATCTTCAAGAAAGACCATAATATGCTTAGGTATGTTTCAAAGAAAGCATTTCTGCAAATCTCCAGTGGAAATACCCAGGTTTTTTTTCTTAAATAGCAGAACACAAATCAAGATTGTATTTTAACCCACTTAGCCACTGAAATTTATTTTCTAGCAAACAGAATTACCTGGCAATGTTTAAAGTTATTTTTTAAACTAAGGCAATACTTTTAGAATAGGCAATGATACTTCTCTGAAAAAGCTTCTATAAGCTACCAAGAAATAGCTATGGGGGTGTTTTCATCATTAAGGAGGTTTTAATATATACTGGTAGCTTCTTTAATAATTGCATTAGTTTTTTAAAAATAGTATAGACACCAAATAGTTTAGCATCCTTAAATAATTATTAATTTTTTAATTTATAAATTTATAAATTAATTTTTATAAATTTTTTCCCTAGTGTTTTTAAAAAGCAATTTACTGTAAGTGAATTTTTCTTAAATTAAAAATAACTGTTCAAAAATAGCACCATATTTTGCCATGGTGAGACACAGTGAAGCTGTCAGTCTTTGTCCATTGAATAACTAAAATTACACGTGAAATAATTTCATATTGTAATTTCACGGTTCTTCTTGAACCAAGAAAATCAGATGGGTTTCAGTCTTTTACACAGCCAGACAAGAGACCATTAAAAAATTCAAATGTATCATTTTATGCTTCTAACTACAAAGTTATGAAAACTGAACTAAAATAAGAAATCTTACACTCCATCTAGATTATATACAGAAGCTGTGAATTCAGATGCCACACTTCATCTTTCATTTTGATGTGCTTTCTTCTGATCCCCAGAAAGAAATATATTTATAATTTCCAAAAAGAACTGCCTCAGAGGTAAGTGTTATCCAAATATTGTTCTGTAGAGATAAAAAATACACAATATCAGTGGTATTTGGCTGTGGATTGATGATCCATTGTGCAACGATATGGAGACATCATTTCTATAAAACTTGTAACATTATGGTTTAGGGACTATTTAACCTTTAGCACAAATCATTTTTATTTTCCCTCTGGAATTTCCAGCAGTTTATTCTGTTAGATTGTATTTCTTTCGGTTTTCCCATTTTCCCTGCTCTATGCCCACTGAAAATTCTGTCTTTGGAAAACTGCAAAAATGGAGAGAATTAGGAACATAATTGTCAAAGAAAACAATGTGGGAAAGTGGGAGACTCAATTTCTTGAGAAGATGTATTTTAATATAAAAGAATTTTAATTCACTAGCAAAATATTTGTTAGATTAGAAATAAATTTACTTTATGTATTTTACGATGAGCTCTGCCATTTAAGCCTAGCAGTAAAAAAGAGAGACAATGTAAAAAATAAACATTGGCAGTTGTGGTTATTTTCTCTATTAAAAGTGTCAAGCTGTTCTCTTAGAATTATTCGATAGCATGTCACTTAATGGTATGTAAGGAGAAGAAAACAGAGAACTCTACATGATCCTAATAATAAAGAGGAGAGTCAAGGAGATAACTTTTCTTAGGTTCTCTGACACCAATACCAAATTTTGAGTCATTCTGTTGTTATATTACAAAGAAATATGTACGTCCCATAAACAGTTCTTCAGACAGACTTGAATATGGAGCAGACCTAACATGTCTTTTCTTTTCACTCCGACAGAATACTATCAGAATACTATAGTTGTTGGTTCACACTGACAGGAGAACGGAAAGAATTACAGTGCCTAAGTCTTGTTGGAAATGATGTCTCTCTGTACGAGGGCAGGCTTATGTTAGTTTACTTCCAGCATGATGATGCTCTATTTCTGGGCAACAGAAGGTAAATAGAATTTATCATAAGCAGATCTCTCTGGATATGAGAACACTGACCATTTTAACTGAGAATAAGATAAGGCATCAAGATTCTGAATAGCGCCATAGGTTATTCAAAATGTGACCTGTGTGTCACGTGATGATATTTCCATGACTTTAAAGTGAGCCAGTCCTTTCTCTTTTTGTAATCATTTGTTTGGCTTTCTATGCCATTAGTGTATTTGGGGTGTTTTTGTTTTTGTTTTTAATTTTCTAGTACCAGGGATTAAACTCAGGGCTTTGTGTTTGCAAGGCAGGCATGGCACCACTGAGCTAAACCCTCAAGCTGTAAGTCGAATTTATTTGCATGCCGAGAAATGGTTCAATTTAATATAAATTAAGATTTAAAATTACTAACTTTGTCTTTTTATAAAATATCCTTGAGATGTTGTAGTTTTTCAAAGCTAGCTAGTTAATTATATTTAGATGTCAGTTTTATAAAATAAAACCCAGAGTTAACAATTAACTGTTTAAATCAGTTGTTCAGAAAGTCACTCAAGGAAATTCTAAATAAATACTTTATTCACATGTCTATTTCTATCACCTCTCAAGTTAAAGTATTCTGAACTAATAAATCATAATTTTAGTGGAAAGTTTCAATGTCTTATTTTTGGATTTTTCCTAGAGAAGCACTTTCATGTACATTTCTCTTTGACAATGAATTTAGATATAAAAATAATTGATACTATTATGTCTCTATTATTTGATACAAAATATAAAGAAATATAGATATAGACATTTTCAAATATATATCATACATATATATAAAACATATGCAAATATGCCATGTAAATATTTGAATGTATAATTTTGGTTTGAAATCCAATTATTATTCAGCTTCTGCCATCACCACAGAGATAGAATTCTTGGGATTTTTCAACACATCCTAAATATCTTTTTGTTTGTGTTTAAGATGTATTAGCTGCACAGGATTCTTCAGTATTCAGTTTTTGTTCTACTAAGAAGTAGTAGCATTGGCTTTTGTTCAACTGCTACCTAGAAGAAAAAGATATTGAAAAACAAGGCACTTTCCTACACAAGAATTTTGCATCACGTGAATTAGAAAGCTGCTGTCAACACTTGGTAAGACCCAAGCATTCCAAAATGATTTTATTTAATTGTTAACATTGAATTGGCCACTGCAAAGCATCATCTCACTCTGACCTGGCTGGCCTAACCACGTTTCATGAGTTAGTAAGGTGAGGGCATTTCCTGAAATGTTGAACTCTGAAACTATTTTTTACATTGTATTTCTCTAATGCATAATAGTAGGCATATCATTCTTATAATTCCATTAAGCGCCAAAAGGTGTTTTTTGACAAGAAATAAGACTATGTTTATTCTTGAAAAAAGTACAACTTCAAGGGCCCTTCGGAAGGTACTTAATATATTAGTTACAATTTTTATTCAAGTAAGGTATTTAGAGAATAATAACAAGGTATCCACATTGATTTCATTTTGTCTATGATCTAAGAAGCATTTTTATCTCAGATGACATAAATTCATTTCATTTTATACTTCAAAATGTCTGTTTAATATCATTTGACAACTTGTCTAACTGCCAAGTTATTCAGCAGTTGATAGTCGAAGCCAGGGGATCACAGGCTAGTTTGGGTTAGAGATCCACCCATAGCAGGGGTTCTATGTTAAAATACTGGCTAAGATAATGCACAGTAAATGATAATTTGAAAGAGGCTAACTACTAAGTCATTTCTAGGAGTTCCCAAATAGCATTTAATAATCATCCTATATACAAAATTCACTGATCCTTTACAAAGCATCGCTTCAGTCATTAAGCTTGACAATATTCATATGAACATGTCAGAACGAACCCAAACATGTGTGTCCACACATTCACACACAAAATCAGTTCATGAGTCTGTCTCAGTGATGTGCCTTACATCCACATGCTCCTTGTGTTGCAAATACCCAAAACCTCAGCAGCAAGTTAGAATAGTGCAAATCAGTTACTTCCTTTGGCACAATATAAGTTCAGTATGCTCAGCTCTATTTCCAATTACCTAGTTTTTCTATATGCACATTTTTATTTAATAAGGGCATTTCCAAAAATTAACATTCTCAAAAATATTGTAGCATGGCATTTTTTAAAATTTGTGGTAAAAAAAATAAGCTCTTGTGAAATTTTTGTCTATTCTTTTCAGCTCATGAAGTTTTTCATGACATATCTTTTCCTCATGTAGTTCACTCTATTATTGAACTATTGACATATCTTTTCCTCATGTACTACATTCTATTATTATTATTACTTCTTTTTAAATGGTTTTGAATATTTTAATGTGGATTCATTCATTTGCAGATAAAATGCAAAATAATATTATTCAGATCTGCAAAATAATGTGGTCTTTCAATTTTTCTGAAACACAACCTTTCATCTCATTTTGGCTTAAGTCTTACAAATACAATTTTTAGATAAACATGAAAAAATCTTATCTGTTTTTGAAAAATAAATTTTGTGAAAACCATAACTCTTGAATTTCAGTGTCAATCCACAGGGAAGAAGTCATCCTAACAATTAGTCAGTAGGAAGTAACCATTGGTCAGTTTTATAGTCATTTCCAGGAGAAAAAGTAGGCTTTGAGTATGAAGCACCTCCAATGTTTTTAAACAAATCTAGGTACTAGACTTTTATTACATCTCCTGATTTTTAAAAATATCTATAAGTAAAAATCATATTAAAATTAAGATCTGAGACATAAGATCGGTATCTTTGACCTCTAAGAATCTTGTGTCATCTTATAAAATAGGTAACAGATTCAGAAAATTGGAGCAGTTTTCCTAGACACACAAAACAGGATCATAAAACTTAAAAGTCATTTATGATGCTGGGAGGCACTAATGGAACACATTGCACTTAAAGTACATCTAGCTTTGATAATTTTATTGTGATTGAGTTTTCAAACAAGCTGGTAGTGAAGATGAAAGAAAATCATAGGTCTATGCTCTACCAAAATATGACAGACCATCTGTTTCAAAATTGACTTGAACATAAGTTTTGACAACATAATTTCTGCATTTTTTTTGTTGAGATTACCATTAAGCAGTATAAAGGCAGAATTCCCAATTACATTTTAAAACTAAATATCTTATAGGGAAGTAAATATTAAAGTTTGAAATTATACCATTATCATATGAACATTATCAGTTAATTTAGGCCAAAAATTCTGCAAGACTAACTTGTCCTAATTGGCTCTTTGGTCAGTGTCATAGGGTGTTAAACCCACTGTGTAGTGTAGCCTCTGGCAATTGAACAGCAAGACCAAAAGAGCCTCATTAAAAATTAAATGCATTTGGTAAGCATTCAGTA
>PVIR01016573.1:16073-36466 GCA_004026965.1 Petromus typicus | reverse complement strand
GTAGGCTGAGCAAGGATGACAGCAAGTCTGAATTCCCTAGAAAACTAATGATTTAGCAAGACTTTGTCCCAAGAAACGATACTAAAAATAAAATAACTGCAAATGTACCTCAGTGCAAGGGCCTTGCATTCAATCACCAGAACCACAAATAAACAGTGAGTAATCAACCTACCAAGACCCAGAGATGTCAAAGTGAGCCTCCAGAAAGAAGACAATTAGGGCCCAGAGAACAACCAGCTCAAGACGAAGTGAGCAGAACAGGTAGTGTCCTCCCCCAAGCTAATTAATCTGAGGGAGCTCAGCCTCTCTGAATTCTCAAAGGCAAATTGGAACACTCTGTGCCTCAATTTTAATTTGACACAGTCAGCACCAGGCATCTGTTACGTATGAACTCACTAGGCTGTGGTGTGCCTCTGTCATGTGCTTCTTCCAGGTTCCCACCTTGAGGTACACAAGCTTCCTCCACTATGCTTTTCCACTATGAAGTGGTACCTTGCCAGTAGCCATGTGGCTTGCTCACATCGCCATGCTGCCCTGGGGAAGAGGGAAGCACAGCTGAGGCCACTATGCTATTTCACAATGAGAGGTGGCCATTAAAAGTGTCATTTCACAGTCAGAGGCACTGGGTGGGCTCTGAGATGGGGGCTGAGATAGAAACTGGATATGCACCAAAGGCAGAGCACTGGCCAATGGGTGACAAGCCTTGCCCAGTTAACAATCTTGGTAGCCATGGGCTTTGGCATCAAGTTGGCCCAGGAAGCTTATTTCTGCCCCCAATTCCAGGCCAGACACTCAAACTACCACAGCCAGGTCAGAGCCTGGCATTTCGTAAGATGAGACTAGGGTCCTAAGCCTATGAAGATACCAGAGCATGGGGAATAAAAGCAGTATATTATAATCCACCTAAGACCTGTCACTGAAGTCTTCATTTCTTGTCTCTAAATTTTCACCTTATACACTAACAAGAAATCGTTCACTTTTTTTTCTATAATCTGGATTTATTGGCTAATGCATTTCAAAGTCTATACTACTTGAATAGAAAATGAAACAAAACTTTTTCTACTTGGAACTAAGATTGCCAGAGACTCCTTCACTCAGCTCACTTGCTGCCACATTCTTGCCATTGGTGGCATGAAAGGACTATGGGCAGTTCAGGCTTGAAGGAATTTATACTACAGACAGACCTACTCTGATTCCCTTTTGCCTTTTTTTCCATTTTTCATTAGCACCAGGTTCCCAGGTCATTTTTATTTTTACCAGGAATATGACATCTTTTTCTTTCAGTCATTTCTTGAGAAATAAGGCCTAGAAGTTAGTTCTCAGAAAAATTAGAGTATAACTGACCAGGTATAGGATCCAGCAACCTATCAGAGACATTTCCAAGAGATCATCCGTCTTATCACAGGCTCTGTTGCTATCAGAGTCCTCTGGTCTTTATGCCAATATTCTTCTCAAACTAAACTCACTTCATGTGCTCACACATAAATCTAAGCAAAAATAAGAACAGCTTCTTCCTAGCTGTCGTATTTTGGATTTAAGATGTTTGCTGAAGGTATTTTCAAAGATTGGTGTCTAGCTCATGGCACTGTTGGGAAGAAGTAGGATCTGTCAAGCATATCTGACCTGTATAGTTTGTGGATTTCATGTGCCTATGTTACAATTAAAAATATTAGTTTTGTTGTATACATTAACTATATTATGTATTTTATAACCAGCCTAAAATAATTCCTCCTCACCAATATGGCTCAGGTAAGCTAGGCATATTCAACTTGTATAGGTTGACCACAGGCTGGCCATACCTGCGGGGATCTAGTGGGAGATCCTCAGGTCACAGGGACTGTACCCTTACAGGGGATAGCAGAAGCTCACCCTTGCTCCTTTTTTCTTTTGGCTTCCCATCCATGAGGTATACTTTACAGGCTTCTTCCAGTACAAGTTTATGCCAGGATGTGGTCCTTGCCACAAACCCAAAAACAAGAGGTAAGTGACCATAACCTGAAGCCCTCAAAATTAGGAGCCAACATAAGCCTTCTCTTTATATGCTGTCTTATCACAAGTGGTTCTTACAGAAATAGAAAGCTGACACACACTCATTGAGGAGCAGAGACACAACTCTAATATGGTGGAGGGAAATGGCAAGCCCCTCATCACCTTCAGGAAGGCAAAACTCTTCTCCCACAGTGGTGATGGGGGGTGTGGGCTCCCTACATGTGCAGAGACCACGTGCTTTATACACAGAAGGCTATTTAAAGGATGATAAAAAATGGAAAGTCATCTGTGATGTGGCTTTCAAGTTATAAATGTCAGTGACAGCGAAGTCTGCCGCTTTGGGAACACCTCCAACAACAGGCTGACAACAGCCCAGTCCGACAGCCCTGGGGGAGGCTGACAGACAGCTGCTCTTTCAGTAGTTGTTCCTGAAGGAGCCAAGAGGCCTCTCCACAGGCAGCTAGGTAAGGCATGCTAAAAGGTGAAAGTGACAACATACTTGGTTGCAAAAAGACACAGTCCAAGATTCCCACTTGACACCAACATGTCGGCCTACTCTGTGAAGGCTGTCAAACCCACGTGGTCTATAACTGAGAGAAGGAGGGAGGTAGGGAGAATGCCAGAAAAATCACAGCACAGTAAATGCATAAAGATACTCATCCATCCCTGAGTGAAAGCCACAGGAACTGGATAGCAGGAACCACAGGTTCAGCTCCAGCCGGCTTGGCCTGCTATCCACAGCTGCCATGTTTGAAATCAAAGCTGTATTTCCATTAAGCATGGTAAAGGGCGTGTACATGAGGACAAAGAAGGATGGACTGAAAATGTGTTGTGTTTTAGGCTAAATCCTGCATCTTTAGAGGTTTCAAAGAAGGCACTCCTTGTTTCCCAGAAAACAAATTTTCAAGGTGACAGCTACAGAGAAGCAATAGATAAAAGTTACTTGGTCACATGATTTTCAGCTCCAACATTAATGCCTTTGTTCTCATAAAGACATTCATCTGCTTGTGGGGATTTTTTTTTTCCTGTGATGTGGTTAGAGATAAAGTCTGTTCAAAGCACTATATACATAAAAGAAACAAGAATTAAAAATGTTTAATGTTTCATTGTGCTTACCCCATAACCTTGACACCCAAATCCCATCAGCCTGTGAAATTAAATGTTCTGCTCCAAGTTTATTACAGTAACTCTACAGGGTAGCCTCAGCAGAGAATGTAGCCCTTGGGGACATCACACTAAATTTTTTAAGAAGATTATGACAATGGGCATGTAATGCCCATGTTTACTTTTTAAGGAATATTTCTTAAATTTTTATGAGCTTCATATTATAGAATGTGTATTTAGCAGGAAAATATCAATAAAATATTAAATTTATATACGTGCTGTTTAAAATAAACATTCTACATCAACCACTTATTAAATCTAAAAAATAAATTCCATTATGAATTACAATGAAAATACTAACAAAACTATCACAGATAAGGCATCTTCACATGTGAAAACAACATATTCCATACACAAGTATTACTTACACTGACACTGATAGTATGTATGTATTGCTTTGTCTTTCTTGAGAGGTCATGCTTGACAACTTGCTGGCCTTCCTGTTTTCTTAAAAGGTTCTTGCGATGTTTCAACTGTCTGTCCAATGGTCTGCTGCACAAGTCTTTTGCAGAGTTCTTTGGGTAGACATATACTGTTTATCCTCTGTTGTAATTATCACTTACCAATTCGAGTCCTGATCCTCTAAGAAAATTTTGGTGATATGTAAACTATAAAAATATTTATCCCTGGGGTTGGGAATTTAGCTCAGTGGTTCCTGTGCCTGTCTTGCAAGTGCAAGGGCCCAGGTTTGATCCTAGGTAACCACGTACAACTATGCTGGGTGTGGAGACTCATGCCTACCAGCAATCAGTACCACATATCATGGTGCTGGGCATGGTGGCTCATGTCTGTAATCCCAGCACTCGAGGCAGAGACAGGATGACTGCTGTGAGTTCAAGGCTGAGCTGAGGGCCAGCCTGAATTACAAAGCAAGCCCCTATCTAAAAAAAAAAAAATATATATATATATAATACATATATATATGTATTATATATATATATATACATATATATATACATATATATAATACATACATATATATATATACACATATATATATATATATATTCCTGACACTTTAGGACTGAGTAGAATACAAACATTAGCCAACTTTGTGTTTCAAGCAATTTGTATCTGTTGCATAACTCAACCTCTATTCTTTCATTTCATTGTAAAATGTGAACACTGCTGGCCTCATCTGTGTTGAGGATTCACTATCAATCTCTTGGATTTTGTTTCTTTGCATTTTTTGTTTTGAGGATAGTCTCACTATATAGTTTATGCTAGCCTTGAACTACAGCCTATGTAATACAGGCTGACCTTGAACTCACAGGATCTTTCTCCTTCAGCCTCTCTAGTGCTACGATTGCAAGTGTGTATCGCCATGCTTCACTATCAATCTTATCATGGCCTAACATTTGGCAGTATCAATACTACCTTATGTCTTTCTGAAATTCACATATTGTACTATACATTTGTCTACTGTGAACTTGCAACATATGTTTTCAGGAATCTCCACTTTGTTCTTATGAATAGTTTCTGTGCTGCTCAAATGGTATTCTTTTAGTAAACGTAATCTCAATGGGTAGTGTTAAGTAAAATCTGGGTTGCTTTTTCAAATAGGTACAACACAACATCTTATGGCTGATAACTGCACAAATAAAGATCTGGTGACCAAGTTCCAAGATAAATTTCTAAACTCTAGGTGTAAAATATCTTCACATCTATCAAGGCATGTATTTTCACACTATATGTGTAGAGTTTATTGGGCATATATTGCCAAAAGCTACTACCTCAAACTTATGCAAATTATTCATCAGTTGTCATGCATTGCAAGAGTATATAAACTGCTTAACAGTTTGAAACAAAGCTTTCCAAAACTGAGTGGCCAATTGGATTTTTTCTTTCTTGGTAGATATTTCTGTTGTCAAAATGTAAAAAATTTTGAAGGAAACTGAATCTCTTTAGTGTCACTAAAAATCTCAACACTGTATCTACCACTTCTCCATAAATCTTTAGACTTTGATGATAAGAATAATACAATTCCAAACAATTTTCAAAACTGAAGCACAGTGTTGGCATTCTGTCTAACAGGTATCATTACTGGAAGGAGCCTAATAACATTTTCCAAACTAGCTCTAACTTCAGATTGTTCAGCTATACACGATCCTTTGGTAGCATTTTGAATAGTCAAATATTTATTTACATTACTGTTTTCTCCTCATCTGAATCAAGTTCTTCATTTCACTCATCTCTGTCACATCTTGCTAAGTCCTTTCACCTACATGATCCAAGTCATCACTGGTAGCCTAGCCACCCAATGATTCATTTTTAACCTCTTCCCAAAAATGTAAAAGTTTTATGCAATATTATATTAAACTGGGCTAATTCTACAAGAAAAATAAAAAGAAATCACTTAACATAACAAATTTTAAGTACACAAAAATATATCACAATATGTTAAGTTTTGACACATGTACAAACACCTTGCCATTCATCTTCCAAATGGGTGAACACAAAGATTGTTTTCTGTATTCCCCAGCACAGCTACTGAGATGCACAGCCAGATACTGTTAAATATTTTTACTACAGAAGTATGGTATGGGAGTGTGCTACCCAGTATGAGGAGCTATTAAAACATTACAAATGAACCATTACAAATGATTCCTTACTGAAATAAGGAAGCTGAAAAAAGGAAGCACTCAAATTTCTTCCTTTAAATATGGTCATAAATGAAGATAATAATATGTACTCTTAAGAGAAATTTGCCCAGTATAGACAGATTAGAGGTTGTACAAACCTTGTAAGTCATGCTTTCCAGTTCAATGACTTGACTTATAGTCAGTCATGACCATCTGTGTGTCAAGGCCTCAGTGGGGCTGTTCTGAAGGGTCTGGCTCTTTGTAGGAGTAAGTAGCCTCATTCAATTAAAGTGTACTGAATAAAAATCATTCTCTAATCACTTCACTAGCTAACTCTATAGATAAAATATGCTTGCCGAATTACCTTGAAAATGCCAATGCCTCTTTTGAATCCTATACCCTTGGCCACAAAGTCAGAAATGTTCACTCAAGATCATAGGTGGCATGACAATAGCAATCTCCAGCCTACTGCGATCAGTGTGTGTGCATTTTTTGACGGTTCCAAATAGCAATCTTCTCAGGTCAGAGATTTATAGCTTAGCAGCACAGCACCTGACTGGCAAGCACAAGGTCCCAAGTTTGATTCCTGGTATCCAACAAAAAAAGAACAAATAAATAGTAATAGTCTCAACTTTCTGGTCCTCACTTCTCCATGGGCAAATATCCTGGGCGCTGTGCTTTAGCCAGGATGAGTATCTGCTTTTTAGAACACTAGCATGGCCTAATGGGTTCTCCTCCAATGTTTCCTTTAGACTAGGAATCACTCTTGAAATTGAGAGGACAAGGACATTTTTAAGTTCCTCCTCTTAAAGGACTTGATCTGCTGCAAACAAATGGCTGACAAAAAGCCTGTCTGAACTGTGCTTCATTTTTGGAACCCAGCTGCCTGAAAGGCAGTTACTCTCCCCAAAAAGGATACACAAAAACAGCTATGTGGGAGGCCCTGTTACTGTCACCCAGAAGCAGTTATTAAAAATTATTATCTTGCTTGTTAGAATCCAAATCTATCTATTATTAGTTCAGCAGGAGTAAGGCTACATTTGGCAAGGATGGAGTAACTGAAGTTGCAAAGAGAGATAAAAGCCAACCAAATTACAAGCCTGTTCATTCAAACAACAGATTATGTGTAGATACTTCACCTTCGAGAATAAAACCAAAAGCAACAGTAAAAAACTATTTAGAAATACAACTATTATGCACTTACAATTTTGACTAGTATTTTCCTTCTGAAGAAAAAAAAAAACAGAAATATGCCCTTTAACTGACACATACAGTACATTTCTGCTATCTGTGGAATCTGTCAGCACAGAATCATGAGGCTGACAAAGACCTCAGCAAGGAGGAAAGAAGGGAGGGAGGGAGAAATAAATGCCACTTTGCACATAGCCATCTTCAATCTGCTCATGCTGTTAGGTCTCCCAAGATTATCCAACTGGTTTCCTTATAATAAGGACTTTATGAAGGAGCATGTTGTACAATTCTCTTTTGAAAAGTTTGCTTACTTTTAAGTGAAACACAGCCAATTCCTTCTTTCTATGGTCTAAGTCATATTACTGCATTTACAGTGTTGTTTTCATCTGTGTCAACAGCACTGAGTAATAGCAGAACATGGTGTGCTGGGCATCTGGGGAGAACAGGCTGAACCTGCAGTCACTCCAAATCCATCAGCTCCCAGAAACAGTCTGGGCTCATTGACTTTTGGGGGGGGGGCAGGCTCTCGCTTTGTAGTTCAGGCTGGCCCTGAGCACAGCCTCAAACTGACAGCAATCTTCCTGCCTCTACCTTCCGAGTGCTAGGATTACAGGCGTGAGCCACCTCACCTGGCACTGTGGTATGTGGTACTGATTGCTGGTGGGCATGAATCTCCATGCCTGGCACTGTTGTATGTGGTTACCGAGGATCAAACCTGCGCCCTTGCACTTGCAAGACAGGCGGTGGAACCACTGAGCAAAATCCCTGGGCTAGGTAGCCTTTTATACTGGCTACTGTCTGACATAGCTTTGAGGTGAAGAAATGGGTTTTGGGGAATGAATTACTATGATACATAAAAATCTGCTAATTCCAATAACTCCAGCCAAGACTTCTATAAAATAATCTTATTAAAAATGCCTCATTCCTGTAATCAGGTGTAGGCTTATGAAATCAATACGCGTATGTCTCAGGACTAGATCACTTGACTATAATTCTGTATTTTTATAAACACCTCATTTGAGACATTGCATGACAGTTTCCTTCCAAGTACTAGAACCAAATCCCCATGGTGACAGATGACATAAACCACACCAGAGATTATGAGATTCAAACACTGCTCATGATGTGAAAAAAAATTAATTATTCTTTATCTCTTCAGTGGTTTCAAACCTGGATTATTTTCCTCTAACAACAGTCACCCAGCTAAGAACTCACTCCTGATTCCCTTCAAGTCAGACAAGCTGCCTCCCAAGTCCCATGAGCACTGCTGCATCACCCTCGAGTCTGAACATTTGCAAAATTCACAGTCACTGGGAAACCAAGAGGCCATTTACTTCTAATGTTGGCAATGCTTTAATGTTCAAGTTATCTTAAGTATTTTCTGCAGAGTCAAGTATAAAACATTGATGACAATTTATAGCCATTCCTACTGGGACTATAAAGACAATGTTAAAGGAGGTCCTTCCTCCTTTCCAAAACAGCATACCCTCACAGCTTTCACTAAGAGTGCATACCAACTACTTTTTCTGGAGAGCAACACACAGGTTGCCCTCAGTCTCTTCTTACTCAGGCTTTGATTTTCCTCCCCTTCTTAATTTTACCTGAAGTATTCCTACTGCTTCCACCCTGCACTGACCAGAGACCACCTAGAGGCTTTTCACCCCGTGGTTCTACACTTTCTAAAGATGGATCATTGTGGGTTAAAGGCCCAGGAACCACAGCTACAACCCCCAGCTCCCATCACATTCTTCAGCCCTGCTCCAGGCAGGCAACCACCACACCCTACGGGTCTCATACCTCACCTCTAGCAGAGCCGCGACTCCTCCCCCACAAACTTCCCCCCAACAGCCCACCTTCTCTTCCAGTACAAAAGACCCCACAGCCTGTAGGGGAGCAGCTGGTCTGACCTGAGTGCCAGGGCAGCCCCTCTCAGAAACCTCCCTGCCCAACACAGGTCTTTGTTTTTTCCCAGCAACACCAAAACTATGAGTACATATGTAGACTGAAAGTCACGGGAGTACAACTCAAATCAGAAAGAGGACTAAGGAAGCCATCATAGAAGGCAATGACAGAGAGGTCAAGAGATGAGAAATCCCCTTTTTGACCCACATGTGTCCCCTTCATTTTATATTCTGGACAAAAAAACATTGTAAATGATCTACAAACAAAACCACCTGCATGATACACTCTACACTCTGACAGTTATTTGTTAGTAATCTGCAGCTGCATTTCCCATTCCCTCCCTGCTCACAGGCACACCATCTCCAGGAGCGCTCTATGATAAACCACCCACTTGTGCAGTCTCCACTCAGGGTCTGATGACAAAGAGGATGGTGGGAAATCCCAGACCCCGGCCTCCAGCCTTGTAGTTTTGGCTTTTTCCTTACACCCCATGGACAATCTCCCTCCAAATACTGGATCTCATGACAGTGAATGCCAAAACCCATCAGGGACTATTTTACTCTTAATATTTGGTTATGAAAATGTTTTTATGTTTTCATAAAATACAGTGACAACTACCATGGACAGGTCTTCCTTCCCTCATTTCCACACCTAGAGAAAGGAGGCTCACTGAGAACCCCAAAGAGGCCCCATGTGCTTGTTCCTTTCTGTAGCTAAAGAGAACCTATAGTTCTATGGAAAATACCTTTTATGCCTAGCCTAGAGAGAAGACTTCAAATAACAGAACCAGATGGTGCACATTAGAAACAAATTATCACTGTATTTGTAAACATTCAGTCATTCAATTGTCTTTTTCAATCAGTACACTGACCCCTATAATTACAATATTGTGACTTCACACTTTTTATCCTACATTAGCCAGAGAAGGTAAAATCACCACACTATAAAACTGTCCAGTTACATCCATCTTGACTAGTCCTTAATAACAGAACTTACATAATTTTAACCTTAAATTAAGTCTGCTTTCCTTATACTTCAAAATTTTGTAACATCTTTCGGTTTCAACGAGGTCTTTCATCAAATATCCCTACAGTATTCCAAAATGTAATAGGACAGAAATCTGCCCCACTTAGTCATATGACCTGGGCTAAAACACTGATGCTCATCAAGTCTCAAAACTGGATGACAACAACATGTGACTCTCCCCACCTTCTATTTTCCTGTGCCTCAGAGCATAGGTGATCAGCGTGACTCATTCAGAAAAGGGAAATCCAGAAGTTAAAGGAAGCACACCTTAGGGCTTGCATCAGGGAGCCCTCTACAAGAGTAACTGTTAGGACTGTGGTTGCTACTGCTTGAACAGGATAACAAATTACCAAGGTTAATAAAAGGTCAGTTCTTGAACCAGTGCAAGGCCCGGAACCAGTGCAGCAGGCAGGGCCAGATTGGTTGCACTTTCATTTTCCTGACAGCTGTTTTGTTAGGCTGCTATGATAAGGATGGTGATTTAATGGTTTTGGACCTGGAATACCCTTACTTAAAAGGGCTGTTCCCTCCAAATGGTCCCTAGACACAGCATGGTGATTTGTAGAAGAAATAAAAACATCCAAACGTCTGAATTCATCACTAACTTGGATTTGAGAATACTGGCAGAAAGTTTATCCAAGATCTTACACCAAAACTCAATGACACCAGGCTGAAGGACCATGTATGTAGATTTGCAGTCATTTTCAATGTTCATTTACAATGTCACAAAGAACAGATCCCTTGGGCAAACTTGCATAGCACTCCAAAAGAAATATAGTATTTTCATCAAAAATTTATTTTACCAGACCTGAAAGAATGTTTTCCTAAACTGGGTGCAGCGCTACACATCTACAATCCTACCAATCTCTGGAAGGTTAGCGTGAGGAATCTGGATTCAATTACTATTACCACCAAAACAAAACAATCTTAAAATTGTGTTTTTAGAACCATCCCCAACATTTACCTATTTCTTTCCCTGAATGCAATGGTTCTCAAAGTATAGTCCTTGAGCTAGCAACATAAGCATCACCTGGAAAGTTGAAAACACAAAGTCTCAAGCCCTGTCATACATGGACTCAATCAAACTCAGGTGGAGTGCAGCCATCAGCAATCCGGATAAGTGTGAATACCACTGCTAACAGGTTAGGGACTCATGTGGGCTGGGACTCTATTTCAATAGCTCTTTTCCTTATAAACCTGTCTGGCATTTTGCTCTTCCTTAAAAACCTGTTATAGGATGATGTCAATTGTTCCTGTCTATTATAATTATTATGAGGCTGAAGATGACTCATTTAGCACCTTATGTGGTACTTAAATAGTAAAGAGTCTTCTCACAGCTCTAATGGCAGGTGAGTGCTGCCTGTTATTTCTGATGTATTACATGAACACTTCAGCAACAAAACTTGTCCTTTATCACCCTCAGTAAAAATTATGACAGTAATAATTAAAACATTCCATGTTTTTTCTATAATGCATTCAGAATAAGGTATCCTTTGAAAATGATCTTACCACATGTCATAACAAGGAAACACAGAACGCAGGATTAAATTTAGTTTACTACAAAGATCAAAACTGCATGTCTTTAGGCAAACCTTTTCAACTGGCAAGAAACAAGCACGCATTAACTATGCTACTTTCTCATTTATCTAAGAGAAATATGTATGAAGGAGGAAAAACCAGTTGATTCAACATTTTATGGGTTTTAAGGTGACCTCATAATGAGGAATGATCTTCTCACCAGAAAACAACCAGCCCTCATCCAACTTGACTCATTATCAAAGTAAGAAGCATAAAGGAGGCATTTCCTAAATAATAAATAAAATTTTTCCAGATCTTTAATATGTTGAGGCCTATATTAAATTCGGAAGAGGTAATTTCATACCTGCTGTGAGGTTTCCTGATGAATTGTGAATACCAACACATTATTAATTTCCCTTTGCTTTTTGATTAATTTCATACTTATGTTGGACAAGAAAGGTGAGATTAATGATGTCTGGAAGATAATACTCAGTTCTCGTAAGATACTAAATCAACTTCAAGTGTTTAAGTAAACAGAAAGTCCAGATAAGGAAATCACAGAATTAGTTGGCGGTATCCAAAGCATATGCAATGCAAATATTAATACCTAGAAACACAAGTGTTCAAACTGTAAATTCTAGTTAACATTCTTGCCCAAGCAGAAAATATGAAGCAACTGAGAGAGAATCCAGTCTTACTAGGTGTACTTGGTAATCCTATTTGAGATTACAATGCCTATACTAGCAACTGCTAGGAGTTAAGACACTAGGGGCTTTGTGTAAGTTATACAGCATAACAATACCCCTTTGAAGTATGTATAAACTATTTCATATAAATGATCCCCATATTTTTTCAACCTGCTGTCTTCATTGGCAAGTAAATAAATAAAAAAATTTTTCATTAATTTATTAATGACAAAGACTCAGATTTACATATTTTTTCTGGTATCAGAGACCAAACTTTAGACTCTGCGCTAACCAGTCAAGCCCATGACTACAGAACTAAATCCCAGGCCTAAGATTTATATTTAAAAAGTAAACATCTAACACTTACCCTCCACACACACATGTTGCAGCTGACCATCACAGCATGAGAACCAGGTGAGAAGACAAAAAGGTGCTGAACGTTACACACACAAGCATGGCTGGCACCCAGTAGGTGACTCCCATCTGCACAAAGACCTGTTAGACTCCCAGGTCTGGACGTACTGAATAATGGAACATTTACAGTTCCCTAGACATTATTTCACAAGATCTTGAAGCTACAGGCATATCATGTTCCTTCAAAATCTCTTTGTTTCCTACCGCTGGCTCCACTCTCCTAAATCTTCTGGAATCTCAAAACTGAAAAACAATTGCACAATTCTGTCCTCTCTATCAAATTATTTAATGTCCATCAGCATAACCTTGTGCCTTCCCTCACAAACAAACTTGCCTAGCCAGGACCTCTATCCAAGTCCCAGCACCAAATACAGCAATTGGTCACCTCTGGCCACTGGCCTGAACAGTGCTGTCTAATATGATAACTTCTCACACATGACCCACTCACAGTAAAATTAATTGAATCTAAACTTCCATCCCTCAAATGCTCAGAGAACTGAATGGCCACATATGACTAGAGGTTACCACACAAGACAGGATACCTAAAGAACATCTCCATCACCAAGTCCAGTTCTCTGGGAGAGTGCTGGTGTAGAGGTACTTCATGACTACATCTTTGATCTTTACCAATACCATGCTAGACAACAGATAACTTTCACCACTAATCAAGGGTTTTGTTCCAAAGTCTCTTGAGGGCTTCTCCTTCAAAAACTAAGTCACATAGCAAAGCTGTAAGTGAACTTACAGATATGCAAATGCAGCAAGTAGACTAGTCTCAGAACAAAAAGTATTAGAACTGAGAACCTAAGAAATAGTTACCACAGGCTCCTTTCAGGAAGGATGCAGCTGACGTCATTGTACATGTGCAGGTACTAGCTCACCAAAGGTCTCTGCAGGTGAGAGAAGCTAATATCTACTGTCCTTCACGTTGGCAAGACAAGTTTCTCAATTTTAAGCTATTATTTCTAGCTATTAAAGAGAACAACATTAGAAAAACAACTCTCAAATCACTGTATTTCCTACCAGCCACTCTCACTAAATTATTTCATTAGTTATAATAAGAAAACTGGGCATGATGGTATACACCTGCAATCCTAGCACTCTGAAGGCTGAGGAAGGAGGTATGGTGCAAGTTTGAGGCCAGCCTACCCTACATAGTGAGTTCAAGACAAGGCTAATGTAGTTAGTGAGACCTTGTCTCAAGAAAGTTAAAAAAAAAAAAATTAATTAAAAAAAGTTGGAACAGCCACACTCAGGAAGCAGGAGGACTGCTCTGAGTTCAGGGTCAGCCTGAACTACAAAGCGATAGCTTGCCTCAAAAAACTAAAAAAAAAAAAGTTGGAACAACAGACAAGTTTTTATTGATTATGACCATCTGACAACAAGCTGCCTAGAACTGGTCATGTAATTTTCCAGTCTACAATATATGCATCGATCAAAATATTATAATGTATCCCATAAGTATGGAATGTATACAATTTTTGTCACCTAAAAACAAAATGAATTTTTAAGACATTAAAATAAACAATTTCCTGAAATCAACAACCTCAGACATTTTGAACAATGCTCCAATTTAAGCAAGGATCCTAAAACAGTGTTGGTTACTGTTGGACTAGAACAGCAAGGTGGAACAACAGAGCTGTAAAAAAGCAAGGTCACTGATCTGACCTTGGGCTGTTACAAGCTGCAAGCTCTGTGCACACAGCATTTCATCTCTCTTCAGTGGTTATCCATTGTTTTCCCCATGCTGCTCTTCTCCTCCCTCCCTCTGGCTTGCTTTGCAGACATCACTTGTATTAAATTTCCCACCCAAAACGAGCCAAACTTCATGGCCACCAGCATTAGTCTCCAAAGTGGAAGACCAATTTCAGAATGCCACCTTCACTCACTGCAACGCTTTATGGAATCTTGGCAATTCCCTGACAGTGCCAGCCTCAAACTGGTACACAGGTCAGACCTTGGCATTTCTCATTAGATCGTAATGAGTAAGAGCTTGGACAAGAAGCCTATGTGAAGAGTTTTCCAATAAAAAATGCAAATTGATCCTTCTGTGCACAATGAGGAGAAATAAACACGTTCTTCTTAAGAGCCTATCAAAGTCATCTAATCTTGGATCCATATTCCTCTTGCCTCTCTTAACATTCAACTCAATCACATCAGTGAGATTTCTGCATTTCTCAGCATTATTCACCTCTGTTTAGGAACACTGGCCAGCCCAATAACTAATAACCCTAGTGAGAGTATTCCTGCCTTAACTATTTCTGAACCAGTAGCTCACAGCCACTTTCTCCTTGGAAGGTCTTTCTCCAGAGCCTTCTCTCTCTTTATAGCTTCTCCCAAACACCTGCTAGATGAATGCTGAGGGTTCTTCCACTTCACTACGGAGGCTCCAGTCCTATCATGAATGAAATCACACCCTGGCCTCTGAAGACTGTTGATATGAGGACTGCTTTGCTAGAATCAACGGGTGTCAGGCAGACTCCCTCTCAATGCCATGATTTTCCCTGCACCAATATATACTCCTACTCCACATGGACTTCAACTCCAGTTATCTCTGCCCAATTCAAACAACATTTCTAGACACCTTCCTTCCTGAGTGTCAGAATTTCCCTAACCAGACTGCAGCTCCCCAGGGCAGGCTGTGACATACACTTTTCACTGACTCTAAAGAGAATTTCAGAGACAGACCTTTACACCACACCAACAATTCAAACACTAGGCAATTCACTAAAACTGGCTTCTATTTACACTCCTAAACTCATTATTCTAACAGTAGCAACTTGGACCACTAAGGTCATCCTATTTCAATACAGTTTGCAAAGCACTTAACATCTCTAAACCTCATTTCATCTTCTATGAAACAGCTGTAATATTAGTACCTACTCCACATGGTTCACAGGGTGGAGGAGATAATGGTAAAGCACTTAGCGCACAGTGCTTCACATGCAGCAGTCATTCGATAACATGCTGCCTTACTCCTCCTCCTCCTTCTACTAAGTCTCCTAAGGGAACAATGCAGCATAGTAGAAATCGTGTGCTTGGGATCTGTGTCCAGCTCTATTCAAATCCTAGCTATGGGACCATTGGGGGAACTATTCAGCCACTCAGCTACAGTAGTCATGTGTCACTTAATGAGGGAGATATCTTCGGAGAAACACACCAGCAGGCTATTTCATCCCACAAGTGTACTAACATGAACTGGGTTGACTACGGTATCACTGGGCAATACTGTTTTACTGTGATATACAACGGAAAATGCACGCTGTGGTTGACCTGGCACCATAGGGCACATGCCTGTGGGAAATTGTAAGAGGGGAATAATTATCTCAAAGTCCTAGTCTAAGAATCAAATCAGGAAGTGCACACAAAGTTCTCAACACACAGCAATTCAATTTGTGGCATTTACTAAAATCAGGCTTTAGTTCCATCAGAGCCCAACACAAAGGGGAAAAGAAAAATTCTCTTGCTGATCTCACTCACATACATGCCATCTCCTCCCAGTCAAACCCTCAAGGCCAGTTCCCAAATCAGCCCAGAACCATTTCAGCGTATAATCGCCAGCTTATCAGCAAAAGGTTCAAAAACTGAGAGCACAAAAAATTACATTAAGAGCTGTGAGCAGACCAGTTCCTCAAAGGGAAATATTTGTTACTATTTCAACAGCTTCCAAATATTCGTATCACAGGTATTTTACACTGAACACTACTAGCAAGATCATTCTTATAAAGATGCACTGATACTGTTCTTTCATACACACCAGAATGAAACCATTCTAACAACCAAAAAGAAGAAGTCCTAACTCAGAGAAAAAAGATTTGAAATACATACTCAAACAAGTAGATGAAATGTTGACAAGTCCTTAAAAAGACAGCCTCAACCAGGATCACACTCTCGATGTGGGAAAAAAAAGTCTTCTGGACCAATTTGCAAGTTTTTGAAAGCTAAGGGGAAGTCAGAGCAGAAGAGATTCTAAAGGTTTCTAATTCCCCCATGCCAGGGGCCCCAGACTTCTGTCTTCTACAAGCTGGAGTCCAGGGGCGCAAGCGGCCAACAGAAGAACTGCTGGCTCAGGTCCCTCAAGTACAGATGGGGGCGGGAGGGCCTGTGGCCAACACTGTGAAGTTAAATGAGTTACCAGGTAACAAAGTTCCCACCAGAAAAATTCATCTCCTAAGCCATGGTCTGGCTCCACAAGGCTGAAAAATGACTTCAGCGCCTTCCCAACACTCCCAAGTCCAGTGCCTCGGTGAGGTACTGGGCAAGCACTAGCCGGACAGACAGGACTTCACCCCAGCCCTGCTCAGGCAGCTGAGGCACAGGCAGGCATTCTGTCCCAAAGAAGGGCAGGGGAGGCTTCATGAAGCCCTTGGTGCGACTCTTCCCGTCATAAGAGCCTGGAAACTTTATAAAAAGCTACAGACTTACCGATGATCCCCAAAATCCAGCCAGCTCTCCACCACCACACTTCCTCACCAACTTCCACAACTCCAGCTCTCCACACTCCTGCCTTGGGGCTGGCAGATATTCTTTGCTAAAATGCTTAAATCCACCAGATGCTTCTAGCAGCAACTACCCAAGGGAGTCCACGAGAAGTGTCAGGTGACACTAATGTAGCCCCTCCCAACCCCACAGAGCAGCAGCTGATGTTACTAGAAGCCCATGAACCAATCAGCTCCTGCAGCCAGAGCAGCTTTCACCACAGCCCCTTTCAGCAGTTACAGGCAGTAATCTCATTTGCAGATGAAGGACTGAAGCACAGAAGTAAAGCAACCCAGGCCCAGTCACAGCTGAGAAATGAAACCAGGAGGTAAACCCACTATCCAACAGCAGCACTCCCCCACGTGGCCACTCTGCCATTTGCTCTTCTGCCAACCACTCTGGCATGAAAATGCTGTGAAGTGCTACAAACCATCTTCAGGTGCTGGGGGGAACCAGTTACACAGTGTGTCCATACAACTCCGGGGCCCGTTCTTCCTGCCCCTCAACCTCTGACACAGCTGCACATGGCCTCCTCTTGACCATCCCTCATGAGTGCCTCGCACAAGCCAGGCTACAATCTGCAGGTGAGGAAACTGAGGCTCCCTTTCACCAGGCTGCACCACCACACTTGTCAGGCAGACATGTTTCTTGATTTGTTTGGTGTAAATCCATCCCCTTTTTGGAAATACAGCAATGTGGGGCTCAGCAATTCGTAGTTTCCCCTCTCCAGAAAGTTCAGAATCAATTTAAAAACCACTCTTCTCCAGAGCCATCATTTTCAGAGTTAGGGGAAAGATATTACAATCTCTGAAAGAGCTGTTAAAAAGATTCATCACAATAACAACAAACAAGACGGCCCAGGGCATCAGGAGACAGGAAAGGAGCAGAGTTATTCTCAACCCACAGTCCTTATCCTCCCCCACAAGCTGGTTTATTAAGCAGATGGTTAAATTAGGCCATGTGAGAGTGAGTGCACTGTAAAACTGCAAAGCCCTCTCCAAACGTTCGGCGCTTACGAATAACTAGAAGGAACACAACTGTCTAACCCTGTGAGCAGGCATAAAGCATCAGCCACCTCTCTATCTAAGAGACCTCGTCATTTTTCCAAGGAGCTAACACAACACTCCACCTCCGAGGCTCACTGAAAGGGAGCTGAAGGGAAGGGAGCAGGAAGAAGGAAGGGCTCCTCCGAAGGGCTTTTGCAGGACACTATGATGGGAATGTGGACTTTTCCTTAAGTCTACATAAAAACACAATCTCTCTCTACTGAAACCAAAAATTAATATTGCCATGATATTGACTTTGAGTCTACAAATCTTCAGTATTTTATCTTCCCTTAACTCCTTTGATGTAGGCACCATTCTGATTCCCAAATTAAGTAAGTTGCTGAGGTCTAATACAGTATGACTTGATCAACTGCCCACTGTGAAACAGCAAAGACTCGTCAAACTTGGATCTGAACTCAGTTCTGCCATATCCAGAGAATGTATATAATCCCCAGTAAGCATCTCTAGGTGTTACCCTCCCCATTTTAAGGAAAGCTATTTACCTGGAGGCACCCTACCAGCATCAAAGCCAGACATGTATCATGCTAAGGTCAAAGCCACACTGCAGTGACATCACCGGCTCCCTCTGTGACACACTGAACAAAGAACCCCACTGAGCCCATGAAGGGCTCTCGACACCTAGGAAGGATGTCACAGAGGCTTTTGGGGGAGGACATCACATGTCCGGAGGCTTTTATCTTCTCACCACTGGCAAATCTGAGAGCGCTTATCCTTAAGAATTTTTCAGGGAACACATAACCACAGTGGCTATCCTAATCAATAGCTGCTGTCAGTCACTACCAGGCTCCTTGCTCTTGGTTTAACAACATGGTTATAACCTTAAAAACTTCTTTGTGGAGCATCCTGTATCTTAATCCTTTTATCCTTAAAAATCCTTAATCCCAATTATACCATCTGAGTGACAAATGAAGTGAGAAGAGCTTTCCCCACTCTGGGGTCAGGACAAGCTCACATAGAAGGCACAGGCTTAGGAGGAGGAAGAGACAAGCACATGTGACGTCCCCTTAACAAGCCACATGTGTGGGTTTTCTCCACTTTTTATTGCATTTCCTGGTTGGCATTCTACAGGCTAGCCAGCCACAGGGCAAGACACTATATCGTTAGAATAACTGTTTTGCTCTTCTCAATGACTGGTTTTGACTGCGTTTTCCAGACCAGAAGCATGGTATTATTTGGGAACTCATTAGAAATGCAATTTCTTGGGCTGCTCCCCAGGCCTACAGTACATCATGAACTCCGGGCATGGGCTCGGCAAGCTGTGTTTTGACAACCTCCTCGTGTGTTTCTGATGCCTGGGACAGTGAGAACGCCTTCCTCATGGCTCACCCGGGATACCGAAATGCATTCAGAATGGTCCTTCTGCGAATAAACACCAAGAATACTTGGGTCCAGGTGCTCAGCGAGACAGGAGTGGAATCCATTCATCACACAGGATGTATGTCCCTGGCTCCTGAGCTTCACAGAGCTTACAGCACAGGAGAGCCTTAAGATTCCAGCCCGAAACCCTGCAAATCCACAATTATTGAAGGTGGCAAACACTGAAAGAATGTTGGGGGGAATATAGTGGAGAATATGGAGGACCAGATTTCACTTCAGGGAAGTGTCCCCCTGTGGAAAGGTCAGTTAAGATGTGAAAGAGAAGCAAGAGTTAGCCAGGCACAAAGCAAAGGACGTAAATATCCTCAGTCCAGGCCAAGGTTGTGCAAAGGCCATGTACCAGGAGGGAGCTAGGTGCTCTGGAGATAATGTTAAGAAGCCAGGTTACATTAGGCATGGGGCACACACCTGTAATCCCAGCACTGTGGGAGACTGCGGCAGAAAGATTACAAGTTCAAGTCTTGCCTGGGCAATTTGGTAAGATTCTGTCTTAAACAACAACAAAAATAAAAAGCAGGGAGAGTTGGGGATATACTTTAGGGCAATGGTCCTGGATTCAAACTCCAGCACTGCAAGGAAGAAGAGAAGGAGGAAGAAAAAGGAGGGATGGGGCTGCGGGTTTAGCTCAGTGGTTCTGGCGCCTGTCTTGCAAGCGCAAGGACCCGGGTTCGCAAGGACCCAGGTTCAATCCCCGGTAACCACATATAATTCTGGGCATGGAGACTCACGCCCAGCAGCAATCAATACCACATACCACAGTGCTGAGCGTGGTGGGCCACACCTATAGTCTCAGCACTCAGGAGGCAGAGGCAGGAGGATTGCTGTGATGTGAGTTGGAGGCTGAGCTCAGGGCCAGCCTGAACTACAAAGCGAGACCCTGTCTCCAAAAAAAAAAAAAAAAAGGAGGACAGCTGAAAAAGAGGAGGCAGAAGTAGCAAGAGTAAGCTGTAGCCAACATGTGGCTTAATACAGATATTGGTAAATTTTTTTTTTTTTTT